>CAUYTI010082677.1:0-14653 GCA_963575145.1 Galago senegalensis
TTGAGACAGAGCCTCAAGCTGTCCCCCTGGGTAGAGTGCCATGGCATTACAGCTCACAGCAACCTCCAACTCCTGGGCTCAAGTGAGTCTCCTGCCTCCGCCTCCCAAGTAGCTGGGACCACAGGCGCCCGCCACAACGCCTGGCTATTTTTTTGGTCCATCATTGTTGTTTGGCGGGTCTGGGCTGGGGATTCGAACCCGCCACCTTAGGTGTACGTGGCTGGCGCCTTAGCCGGTTGAGCTATAGGCGCCGAGCCGCTTTTGTACTTCTTAAACATCTTCCCCTGATGATAGAATTAATACAAGGTCTCCGAAGATGATTTGAAATGCATAGAGATGTGTTTATGGTTGGAAGGGTCCCATAACCCTTCACTAAGGAGCAGCAACCTCCCTTAACCTTCGGCTTACAAATAATGAGCACTATGAATAGGGTAGCAGTTCACCCTGGTTTGTTTGGGACTTTCCTGGGTTTAGTAGTGAAAGTCCCACATTCTGGGACCTCTGTGGTCCTACGCAGACTGGGATGTTGTTCACTCTACCCATGAATTAAAGGTTGTTGCTGGGTAAGCATTTTGGCAGCTTATAAGGCGTTTGCAGAGCACTGGTTCTGGCTTTTAGCTCCACTGTTGGGAGCTACTGTAGAGTTGAGGGCCTGTTTTCTATATTCGTGGAGTTTATAGCTTATCCTGGGTTTGAAGCGGGGGTATTTCAGTTGTATGAAGGAGTCTCCTGGAGCCTGGGCAGTACTCTCTGGTGATGAGATAGGAGGATTGCTCTAGTGGGTTGTTCAGTTTTGAAGGTTAGTACTGGGGCAGGGGGCGCATGCTGAATTTGACTGCACCCCCCACCCTTACTGAACTACACTGTCAGACCCCCAAATGATGATGCTGTTTCTGGAAAATGCTCAGGGTTTTATGGTGACGATGGTCAGTCATGATGTCAGTACCCGTCATTCTTAGGTGAGTGTCTCTCTCTGGCTTCACTGGACCTTCAAAGCACCTACAAGGAGCCAGTGCCTAGAAAAATAACATCGTTTTCTAGGCAGCAAATCCAGGCTGTTGGTTCAGGGAGGGCAGCTTGACCTCTTCAAGCACTGAGCATACGAGACCTGTCCAGTGGCGGGCAGTTCTGGGGCAGGCATCACGCCCCCATTTTGCCTTTGAGAAACTGAGGCCGGTGACCAGGGCAGGCAGCTGGGCCTGCTGACTCGCCTGTGGTATGCAGGCGCCACTGCATCTTATGGGGGGCTTAGCACAAAATGAACAATGTGTCCTCTTGTTGAAAAATGATGAAGGAGTTGGGCCGGGCTGTGTTTCTCCCCACTGCAGAGCTCTGGCCTGTTGACGATGAGTCCTTGGGGTGCTCGTGGTGCCTGGCCTCCTTGGAAAATGCTCTCTGACATTTTGTTCTCGCTTGCCCTTCCCTAGGGTCCCTCACGCAAGTGCTCGGATGAATGATTAGGAATCTGACTGCACTGCCTTCTGTCTGTGTCCTAATGACTTGGTGCAGTCTGGGGTGTGGCTTCGGGGGGCATCCTTTAGCATGCCCTTTCTTTCCTGATTTGGATCATGGGCAGAGGCCACAGGCCCAGGCCTTTCACCTGCTATTTTGTGCTGAGCTTTGCTGTCTCTACTGGACATCAACTGAGGGGTGCACATCACCTGTGTGGTCTCCTGGGGCTTGTGTTCAGGAGAGACCTCACCTGGAGAGGAGCATTTCCTCCAGGATATGTATTTCTTGTCGTTTTAGAGTTTGGAGTCTGGGCCATTCTTTTTTTTTTTGAGACAGATTCTCACTATGTCCCCCTCAGTAGAGTACTGTGGCATCACAGCTCACAGCAACCTCAAACTCCTGGGCTTAAGCGATTCTCATGCCTCAGCCTCCTAAGTAGCTGGGACTATAGGCACCTCCCACAACGCCTAGCTATTTTTTGTTGTACTTGTCATTGCTTGGCAGGCCCAGGCCAGGTTTGAACCTGCCAGCTCCGGTGTATGTGGCTGGCTCCCTAGCCGCTGAGCTACAGGCACCGAACCTGGGCCATTCTTATTTATGGCATCATTTAATACTTACAACAGCCTTGTAAGGTTTCATAATCACTGGTCATATCGCCATTCAACTAACATTTGTTGAGCACCTACTAAGTGCTGAGAAATGGAGGCCCTGTGAGTTCTGCGGAGCACACGTTCCTTCTCTTCCTGTGTTTTGCATGCCTTCCTCTCATTTATTGCTGTTGCAACCTGTGAGCTTGTTGCCATCACCCCCATTTCGCCGGTGAGGAAATCAAAGTCCAGTTAGTCTCCTATGCTGGGTTTCCTTAGCCCACTGTCTGAGGTTTTTCTGTCATATGCAATATGGGTTCAGGGGACCTGGGCTGGCTCTGCCATTTGCAGATATGATCTCAGGCAAGTTACTTAACTTCTCTTGACCTCAGTTCCCAATCTATAAAATGGGATCAGACCAATCCCTCTGTGTGGGAAGGTTGGGAGGTTTCCATGAGCTACATTTAGCACAACATCCAGAACATACCAGGTGTTCTGTAAAAGTGGTCATTATTCTGGCCACCACTTCATAAAGTGCTTCAGAGAGGGTCAGGAATTTCCAGAGGCCACACAGCCAGTTCACTGCAGCCTTCAAGAAGAGCAGGGACAGATTCCCTCCAAATGGGAGTTCCAATGACCACCTGAGTCACATTCTTGTTCCTGTAGATTCCTTTGTCCTTGGTGATAACCTAAGGGAACCTTGAAGGCCCAAACAAGACAAGAAAAAAGTGCCTTGGAGCTGCTTATGGGTTAATTAAGCCGTTCAGGGGTTTCATTTGCTTTCTAGTTAGCACTAAAATAAATCCTCCAAATGCCTTTGAGGTTTTCGTTTGACATTGCGTTTTGAATTCAGTTAGCACTAGCATTTTGCATCTTCTTGAGGATGATAAATGTTTAGATGGCAGTGAAGTTATTAGTAAAAGGAAAAATCCAGGGACGTTCAGGCTTTGGTGCAGAGAGATGGAGCTCTTTTCATGTGATGAATGGGTGAAAAATGGTGTAAGTGACACGTCTGATGTCCTCTGCTCCCAGATGTTGGGATGAGAAGGGCATAAGGGGGGGTGGACTCTGTTTTGCCACCTGGAGAAGCCAGTGGCTCCCCGAGGCATCTGTGGTCTGATGTTTTAGTCTTGTTCCTACGTGTCCTGGCTGATGTTAAGGTACTGAGCATGTCGCCGCGGGTGTTGATGTGCAGGCGACAATGTCTCAGTTCTCCTGTCATTGTTACCCTTTGTTTAATGCCTACTATGTGCCAGGAATTAAATCATTCTCACCTACCCCAAGAGGTAAATGCCACATAATTTACGTTTTATAGGTGTGAAAACAGAGGCTCAGAGAGCTTTATATACTTGACTAAGCTGGGTCCTGTCTGTCCTTCTGAGTACATTCCCAGACTGCCTGCTTCCTACTCCAGACACGTCAAAATTCAGAGTTGTGAAGGACAGGGCTCTGGTCCTACGGGAACAGCAGGGACCTTTTGAAGGCACTCGGGCCTGCAGGAGGCAGGATCCTTGCGCCTTGTGGAAGTGACAGGAGCCTGCTATGTTTATAATTCCTGTTCTTCTGCAAGGTCTCCGGAAGTCATAAGCTGCTGGCGTCCAGCACTTGGAGGATGACAGGAAGTTATACCCCTGGCTTGCTGGGCAGGCAGCGCTGGTGGAGAGATAAGTGCCAGCTCTGAACAGCTCAGACTGTCTTGTCCACGGATTCCTGGATTCGTGCCTGGTATCGCAAATGACCAGATTTGGGTCAGGAAGCCTGGGACAGCAGAAAGCTTATGTAAAATCCTTACACTTTGCCACGATGTCTTCACCACTTTGGGCCCACCCTGTTTTCTAAGCTATCACCCTAGTGATCATGGATTTTGGATTTTCCAAGCCAGTGTTTCCAGGAGGCTGGAAGGAAGGGGTGGCTGGGGGATGGGGATGGGGGAAGGACTGCGACTGCAGGAAGGGAAATCAGAAAGGCACATTCCACACCCGGCTTCTTCCTTGTTGATCAGCAAATGAGGGGGGCTGATTCACACAGCTTGAGTGGCCTCCCTTGCCTGGAGTTGGGTTCCTGTGCTTTGCAGAGACTGAGGAGGAAATTCCATTTCAGCTGTTCCGTGGCAGTGCATCACTCATGGTATTGTCTATCTTAACTTTATGGCTGTCTCATCTTTTTGGAATTTGCCTTTTTTTCCTTTCTGTCTCTCTTTTTTTCCCCCTTTGTGGTTGATCAAGGCAACATGTGGTACAACTCCATGAAACACAACCAAATCTCTGTCATCCATACACAGTCATTTTAGGGCTTTGTGTCTGCCCTTTGTTTCCTGTGTGGGCTCTAAGGAAAGTGGGTCCTTGTCACTGCACATTTGCACGTGTTTGTCCTTGTCCTGTTGGGTTCAGTTCTTAATCCTTGGTGGGACATCTGGTTAACAATTCCCCATTGTATGGGATCTTGAGCCTGGATCTGTCAGAACTGCTGGTGTCCTGGCTCACTTTGTGTCCCGTGTAGAAACTCCTCAGAGTGAAGGTGGGAGAACCTCTGTGGTGTGTGGACTATGGCAGCCACAGGGCCCCTACCATGGAGGTAAAAGGGGATGTCACGCTCTGCTGGGAAGTTTTCTGGAGACTCTGTCTCCTCTCTCAGGCCTTATCCAATCGTGCCTTTGAACCCAGCTGCAGTTTCTGCAAAGCCTCTTGCGACTCCCTCCTCGATGGCTGTTCTGTCCTCTCAGTCTGTAGGCACCTGACCTTTTCTAGCACTCGCCTCCTGCCTTGGTGGGGCTCATCTCTCCTACAATCCAGGGGCACTTCTGCTGGAAGGGCCAGTTTTGGGTCCACTGGATATTTCAAAGCCCTTAATAAGGTTCAGTTTTTATTTGTAGATGAATGAAGAACTCTCCAGAGACCGGGTTGAGATTTTCGAAAATTAAAGGGAAATGGGTCATGCAGGTCACTTCCCCCTTATTTACTGATCAGACCTTCAGTGAGTCTGAGCCTGCTGTCTTCTCAGGGTGGGTTACTGTAAAGACGGGGCTCCCTTCCTCAAATCACAGGAAACAGGAAAACAGCATGGAGGAGAGAAAGCCTGGCTTTGTGACTTAAAACATGCAGTCCTAGACATGTGACTTCTGAGCCTCAGTTTCCCCAACTGAGGAATGAGTGTGATAATAGTGCTAGTGATAATTAGGGCATTGTTTCCAGGACTGACTGAGATGGTGCCTATAGCAGGTTTAGTATGTGGTCAGAGATCTTTGGAGGGGGTGACCCACGGGCAGCTGTTTTTCATTTAAAAACTAAATGTGTGGAGTGGACCTTTAAGAAATGTTTTGGTCCCACTGGTGCAGGGAGAGCCATGCTTTTGGGAGCAAGCCCAGTGGTGTGGTGGTGCAGGGCAAGGTGTGGGGATCACAGAACAGGGGGGCCTGCTTGTTGGTCAGGGGTGGCCACTGGCCCAGGAGCTCTGGGATGACAGGGAACCAGGGTCTCTCTCTGACAGCCAGTGACCAGCCAACTAGAATAGAGGGTGTCTGAAGAAAATGTTTGGCCAAAAGATTTGGGAACCAGACAGAAATAGAGCACTTGGTACCCTTTTTTTATAGTGTTGATTGTTAGTCAGATCTGCCGGTGCCACAGTTGTCACTGCAGCTGAGACTCTGTACACATGTAGCACCAGAGTGGAAGGTACATCGTAATGCTGGGTGGATGCTGTGTCTATGGGTTTGGCCCAAGGTGCTGGGAGCTGGGTGCAGGGGAGGGTCTCTGCACATCCTGTCTGGTCAGCTTCACTGCCCTGGGGCTGGAAGAGGAGTAATTAAGCAGGGCCCATGGAGAATTAGAATCTCTGCTGGCAGTGCAGAGGGGTGACAGGGCTGGCAGGAGCGGGTGATGGAAGTGGGGCATGAAGTATGCATGAGAACATTTTCACAGGGGTGTCCAACCTGCAGCCCACAGACTGGGTGGAATGCTGACTTTGTGAGGCTATTTTTGCTTCTCTGTGATGTTGAATATCATAAAAAGTATGCACGTATGCAGGGATCCTTTTTTTTTTTTTTTTTTAATGAGACAGAGCCTCAAGCTGTTGCCCTGGGTGGAGTGCTGTGGCATCACAGCTCACAGCAACCTCCAACTTCTGGGCTCAAGCAATTCTCCTGCCTCTGCCTCCCAAGTAGTTAGGACTATAGGTGCCTGCCACAACACCTGGCATTTTTTTTTTTGTTGTTGTTGCAGCCATCATTGTTGTTTGGCCGGCCCGGGCTGGATTTAAACCCACCAGCTCAGGTGTATGTGGCTGGCACCTTAGCTGCTTGAGCCACAGGCGCAGAGCCTCTTTTTAGTTTTTTTTTTTTTTTTTTTTTTAAAGCTAATCAGCTTTGCTTAGTGTTTGTGAACTTTCAGCATGGCCTGAATTAACTCTCATTCTTCCAGTGTGCAGTAGAAGAGAAAAAAGATTGGACATCCTCATTAGAGACTTCTGTTCCTTAACAATTTTATTAGCTTTGGAAGTTATCTCTGTTGCCTTGGCCTCTGTGACCATTGGTGTCCTCATCTGCAGACTGGAGATGAGAACTTTGATTTTGTGTGGGACACTGTGAAGTCCTAACTTGAAACCATCACACGCGTAGGAAGCTGACAGAGTGTTCATTTTCTCTCTTCTTTTCTTAATGGTCTTTCCCTGATAAAACTCTATCTAACTGACAACTCATGAAGTCTGGACCAGTCAGATCAGTTAAATTAAATGACTTCTTAATGATGATAATTAGATTAGTAACTAATAATCACAGCAGACATTTATCTAGCACTTAATAAGTCCTGGGCAATTTGAATTAGGCCTCATCTATTATATAATTTAATTCCCAAAATAATCTGGGGGGGTCAGTGCTATAATTAGCCACAATTCACAAATGAGAAAAACGGAGGATCAGAGAAGCTAAGTATGGTGTCTTCGGTCACACAGCTAGAAGGAGCTGTGCTGGTATTTCAGCTATAGCAGTCTGGCTCCAGCTTGTGCTATTAACCATGATAGCTGTCAGCCAGGGGTGTGTGTGTGTGACAGCGATTAATTGATTGATTGACTGAGTGGGATAAAGCAATAACAATTATTGTATGTAAGGCCTATTCCTGTACTCCAGTATTGGTGAGTCAGGCTTACTTATGGAAGCTCTGGGAAGGGTGGGGAGGTGGGCCTTTTCTCCAATTGTTAATCCCAGAGTTTGTGTGCAGGGCCTGGGGCAGACCTGCCCCACGGATTCTCATCTTCTCCTCCTGCTCTGAATCATCAGCAGAGGGGACACACAGTCCAAACTCCCTGTCATTTGCAGCCTGTGCTCAGAGGCCCAGCTCCTCTGGATAATCTCACCCTCCTTTGTTCCCGTCTGTGTTGGGACTTGCTGCAGCTGGGGATGCTGCAGTGGTGAGTGCTCCCAAGTGCAGCTGCTCTGACCCTACATCACAGCCCTGGTGGCCCCCAGCTCCCAGCTGCTCACCTGGCTGGCCCGGCACACCTGGCTCCCCAGGGCCTAGCCCCAGTCTGTAAAATACTGAGACTGATAACTGTGGCCACTGTGAAACTCAGAGCTGGAGGATCATGCTGCCAGCCATCAGGTCCCTCATGAGGCTCTTCACATCTCATCTTCTCTACAACCCCTGTGCATTCCCTGTTTCACAGATGAGGAAACTGAGGCCCAGGAAGGGTCAGGAACTTGTCCAAAGGCACAGTGCTCAACACCAGCTGTGTCTGATGGCTGCTTCCCTCTCTGCCACACAGTGCTTGGCTGCCTGGGGTGTCATTTAGGAAAGTGGAGAATCCAAGGTGCGGGCTGCCTCCTGCCTCCCTTTGGCCTCAGACTCCTCTTATCTTGGGCAAGGGCTTTACATTCTGCAAACAGTTTTAACTGAACCTCACCGCAGGTTTATGGGTGGTGCTGGTTTAATGATGGATAAAGAGTAGGTGTGGTTCAGGGGAAGTTAGTGGGTGGGTGGGAGGTGAACCAGCTTTGATGGAG
This sequence comes from Galago senegalensis, assembly GCA_963575145.1. Lineage (NCBI taxonomy): Eukaryota > Metazoa > Chordata > Mammalia > Primates > Galagidae > Galago > Galago senegalensis. The sequence goes on from CAUYTI010082677.1 coordinate 8,032, forward strand.
ACCTGGATTTGAGTGTTGGAGTCAGGTGAGGCTTGGGACCTGTCTCTTCACTTCTCTGAGCAAAGCATCAGCTTCCCCAGATCCCACCTAATTTAAAATCCAACGATCCTGCAGTTTGAACATCCTTACAGCCAGCTCACTATATAGAAATCTATACTGAACACATGGAAAGTTTAGGAAGAGGACTTGCTTCACTTCAGTGAAACAATAATAGCTAGCTAACAATTTTGAGCACTTCCCAAGCATCTTCTAGGTGGTTTTTGTGTGTTAACTCATGTAATGCACACCACAACTTTACAAGAGAGCTACTATTATCACTACCTCCATTTTACAGATGAAGAAACTGAGGCTCAGAGGAGTTAAGTAATCTGCCAAACTTCCTTCAGCAAGTAAATGGCAAGGGGGTGGTTGAACTGGGGGCGAGGGTGCAGAGTTCGTGCCGGTGAGCTGTCACCTGGCACTGTGGGAAGGGCAGCCAGCTTCGTGTGAGCAGACTTACCCCTGTTAGCCTGCACCATGCTAGTGGAGAGGATGGATTATCCTCCTTGAGGTAGAGGGAGAGAGAAAGGTTCTGCATGGTTAGGAAATTTGCCAGAAATTGTAAATAGTGGCATTAGCATTGAACCCATGTCTGCTGACCTCAGATATCGGGTTGCTTTTACGTCCTCTCCTCCCTTCCATGATAACTTCTAACTTTGAAGTTGAGCTCTCATCTCCTTGTCCAACAGCCTTTCTGTTGCTGTGGTGCCTGCACCTTCTGCTGTTTGCAGGGAGTGCTTTCCCCAGCGTCCTTCCCTTGGGTCTCGAATTTCTCAAGGGTAGGCTCAGCATCCTGTCCATGCCTGCTCCCTAGCACGTGGCCTGCAAGCCAGGATTCCTGCTACACCCAGCCTTATCCACTGTGACAGGCCCAGTGTGTACCCTCCAGTTTTTGGAAGCCAAGGTGTATTGAGATGAAGGCTCCCTGTGCTGAAGGGGGTATTTCCATGGGGGATGGGCGGGTCCAGTCTGCCAACTTTTGGCAGGTTCTGCCAGGTAGAGCTCTCCAGTCTACAAGCCTAACCCTCTCCCCCGCTGTGCACATTTCCTCCTCTCTGTCTGCTGGGGAAGTGGGAAACAGCTGGTCACTGATTTCCTGAGTACTCCAGCACTCCCCAGGTCTCAGTGGGATTAAGTCCTAAGGATCTTGCTCTTCCTTTTGACCTTGTCTAGCTTCCCTTGAAGTTCCCTTTTGTAAACTCATTTTTTTTTTTTTTTGAGACGGAGCCTCAAGCTATCCCCTTGGGTAGAGTGCCATGGCATCATGCTCACAGCAACCTCCAACTCCTGGGCTCAAGAGAGTCTCCTGCCTTAGCCTCCCAAGTAGCTGGGACCACAGGTGCCCGCCACAACGCCTGGCCATTTTTTGGTTGCAGCCATCGTTGTTGTTTGGTGGGCCCGGGCGGGGGATTCGAACCCGCCACCTTAGGTGTATGTGGCTGGTGCCTTAGCCGCTTGAGCCACAGGGGTCGAGCCTGTAAACTCATTTTTAATCCTGTTCTTTGTTCTCCCCTGGATGTCTTCAGGGCTTCTGTAGCCACTCTGAGCAGAGGGTTTGGGGCTGCAGCTGGGGTGCTGCAGACAGAATGATCTCTGTCTACTCTGGGCCTGTTTGCAGCATCCTCACATCAGCCCGGCCTCCTCACATTGGCCCGGCCTCCTCATAGCCCGGCCTTCTCACATAGGTCCAGCCTCTTCACATCGGCCCGGCCTCCTCATAGCCGGGCCTTCTCACATTGGTCCAACCTCCTTACATCAGCCCGGCCTCCTCACATGGGCCTGGCCTCCTCACATCAGCCCGGCATCCTCACAGCCCAGCCTCCTCACATTGGCTTGGCCTCCTCACATGGGCCCGACCTCCTCACATCAGCCTGGCATCCTCACATTAGCCCTGCCTCCTCACATTGGCTCGGCATCCTCTCATGAGCCTGGCATCCTCACATTAGCCCTGCCTCCTCACATCGGCCCGGCCTCCTCACATTGGCCCGACATCCTCACCTCGACCTGGCATCCTTACATCGGCCCAGCCTCCTCAAATTGGCCCGCCTCCTCACATGAGCCCTGCCTCCTCACAGCCCAGCATCCTCACCTCGGCCCAGCATCCTCACATGGGCCCGGCATCCTCACATCGGCCTGGCATCCTCACATGAGCCTGGCATCCTCACATTAGCCCTGTGAGGGCTATGGCATCCTCACATTAGCCTCCTCACATGAGCCTGGCATCCTCACATGAGCCAGGCATCCTCACATTAGCCCTGTGAGGGCCCTGGCATCCTCACATTAGCCTCCTCACATGAGCCTGGCATCCTCACATTAGCCCTGCCTCTCTGCAGGTGCCTGTGACCACCAGTTGAATAGACTTGAGACAGCGTGCATTTGCCAAACCCTTGCTCTAAACAACACTGGACTCAATAACAACCCAGTTTAAAAATAGACAAGGATTTGAATACATATTTGGGCAGAAAATGTATACACATGGTCAATAGGCACGTGAGAATGTGCTCAGCAGCACTGGCTGTTAGGGAGATGCAATTTAAAACTATGAGATGTCCCTTCATATCTATTAGAATGGCCATAAGAAAAAACATTTAAAAAATGGAATAAGACAAAACAGAAAGTAACAAGTTTGGACGAGGATGTGGAGAAATTAGAACCCTTCCGCATTGCTGGTAGGCTTGTCAAGTGGTGCATTCTCTGTGGAAAATAGTTTGGTGGTTCTTCAAAAAGTCAAGTATAGAATTCATGTGACCCAGCAATTCCAGTCCTACTTGTTGTATATCCAAGAGAAGTGAAAATGTCCACAGAAAAACTTGTACATGAATGTTCATGGCAGCAATAGTCACAAAAGCCCCAACATGGAAACAACCCCCATGTCCAGTGTCCATCAGTGAAGAATGGATACAGGGCACCCAGCCATGGAGAGGAATGAGGTACTGTGCGGGCTGCCGTGTGGTGAATCTCATCACGGCTGTGCTAGGTGACTAGGTGACGGAGGCCAGACACAGAGGGTCCCATATTGTCTGATTCTATTTTCACGAAGTATCCAGAATAGGCACATCTATAGAGACAGAAAGCAGAGGAGGGTTGTGGGGAAGGGAAGATGGGCAGTAGCTGCCTCATGGATACCAGGTTTAATTCAGGGGTGATGAAAATGTTTTGGCACTAGAGAGGGGAGGTGGTTGTACAGTATTGCCAATGTACTGAATAGAGGCCGTTGGGTTGCACATGCTAAAATGGTTAATTTTATGGTATGCGAATCTCACCTCAATGAAAACAAATGAACAGTGGTGACATCACAGGTCCATAAGTGAAGAGGATATGTGGACACTATGTCTGGTGCTTAATCCCACTGGATTCTGTAGAGATGGACCATGAGTGCCATTCTATAGATGGGAAAGTGGAGTCTCAGGTAGGACACACAGTGTATGGTGGCACAGCCAGAAGCAGGACCAGGGTTGGTCTGGCTGTGGAACACTTGCTTCTGATCACTTTTCTGTACGCCCTCTCTGCAGCACAGACTGCTTTGTTTGGTTTGGTTTTGCTTCACATTCTTGGCTCCTGCCAGGACTCTGCTAAGCACCACGGCTGCATCACCAACCCCGAGAAGCTCAGCTCTGCGCTGTCCTGCACAGCACTCTCTCTGTGCTTTCCACATACCGAGCCCTCTGAGGTCCAGCCCACCTTGGACACTGGGCCAACACTAGTTCTTCATATCCACCTTTCTACACAGGGGCAAAGATCTGTAGCCAAAAGAAAACACAAGATGTGTATTTGAGTCACATTCCAGTATGTGATCGTGGACGAATGTCTTCGACCCTCAGTGCCTCAGTTTCCCTGAGTGTGTGGTGGGGGAGCACCAGAAGGCCCCTGTCATGTCGCCTGTGGTGTTACTGTATAGATTAGTACATCTGCCCGTGTCTGGGCGGGGGCACTGGTAATGGAAAAGCACCGTGCGCCGTGAGCGACGTGGTTATTATTATATGTTCCCTCTCCCAGCCAAACTTAAGCTTCTTGTATACTCAGTGGAAAGTGACTCAGACTTCGAAATCTAGCGCTCCAGCACGTGGTTGTTGCTTGGGAATGACTTGCTACCTCAACAAGTGGATGAATGAGTAGTAGGTCGATGACCTAAATCGTGGGCCTGTTTTGGGACTTGGTCTTCTTATTGTCCTTTGTGTGTCCTCAGCCCAGGACTGAATGCACACTAGGCTGTCAGGAAACGGGCACAGATGGCCTTGTCTGCACTCACCGTAGTTGGGAGAGGATGGTGGTGTTCTGGCCTCTGGATGCAGCTGCTTTCCTCGCATGCCGGAACTTAATGCTCTGCCTGTTGCCCACTTGCCCTGGTGAGGTGTGTGACCCAGGGCAGAAGCACAGAGGACTGGCCTTTCTGGTGGGCAGCTGTGGGCTGTTGCCTTAGGCTTGGCTGCAGTGACAGGAGACCTGCTTTGCTTCCTCCTGGGGCCCTTCTTGAGTCTATCCCATTGTAGGATCTCTTAACTGAAGGTTTCTGGTTGCAAGTGAGAGGCAGCGCTTTCCCACGTACAAGCTGAGGGAGGATAAGCATCATTTAGGTTCTCTCTCCTTATCTTATGTGATTGAGGCTGACAGAAGCCTTGGTTGTACTGTGGATTCGCTCACCTTCAATTGCATGACCTTGAACAAAGCAGTTGATGTTACAGTTCCAATTTTCTCATCTGCAAAGTAAGAAATTGGGATGAGACTGAGGAGATTTCTTGAGCCCCTTTTGGTTCAAAATTCCCATGACTCAGGCAGTCTGGAGTGGCGTGTTTGATAGTGCCTAGTTGCACCTCTCTTCTTTATCTCTTTTTCCTTTTCTGCCTGCCCTCCCTCCACCTACCCACCTATCCATCTGTGCACCCACCCACCACCCATGTCTACTAACTAGGCCCCTGGACCAGGCCTTACACTAAGTCCCAAAGACACAGAGAAGACTAAAACAGCCCTGGCCTTGGGGCTCACAGTCACAAACAGGAGATAGATATTGGAACATACGGGGAAAATCAAGTGTGGTGAGGGCTGTGACTCAGAAAGGTGCAGGTTGCTCTGAGAGCAGCACGGGAGACCCGCAGCCTCTCAAGACCCCTTTACTGAGGATCCTGGCCTGTTTTCTGCACGGGCTCCCAGACAGGCCTGTTTTCATGCAGGGGAACAGCGTCAGTGACCTTGAGAGGCCCTTGTTAGCCACAGGAATCTGTGATGTGGAGTTCTCAATTGCTGGCTTTGCTGGATAGACAAAAAGAAAGAAAGAAAGAAGACATCGAGGGTCTGGTCAGTCCTGTACATTTAGCTTGCGGTCCCAAACCTCTGTTTCCTGGAGCTGCAGACTGTGTTTGGGGGAGGCACACAGCCGTGGCTTGGCCGGCCCAGCGCTCCGGCAGCCAGCTCTGGGGACAGCCGTCTGTTGGCAGAGCCTGCCCTCTGCAGTGGTGGCAGCTGGCCCGGACAGACCTCCTCTCTGTCCGGTTAGTCAGTGTCTGGTGGCCAAGGTCAGAGTGGAGCCTGTGTTTTCGACTGCCCAGCCACCCATAAGAGTGAGGCAGCACAGTGATTCTGGGGATGACGCTGGCGTGTGCCCCTGAACCCCGACCCCCACAAGGGAGATTATGGACAAAGCAGTGTTTCTAATAAGCAGCCTCTGCCTACCCCATAGTAGATGAAAGACTGTGTGTAAGGGTGGGTAATTTGGGGTTTTCCTGATGAAAGCAGTTGACATTTGTGTCAGACCTCATACGCACTGCAGTGTGGCCTTTCATCTCTGCTATCAAAGCCTGGCCAGTCTTCAGCATGCCTGGGGGCAGCCAGAGCCACCGGAATTGAATTGGGCCAATGCAAAATACAGAGGAAACAGTGGAATGACCTTTGAAGGCTGTGGATGGAGAGCGGAGACAGCAGAAGCAAGTTCTGACTTTCTTGGCTGAGGAGGCTCCCCTGGGTTTGGGATTGTGCACCATCACACCCAGCGGAGTCATGGACAGAACGTGCCCTTTGGAGCCGGGCAGCTGTTCCACCAACCTGCTGTGTGCTGTTTATTCTCTCTGTCCTGTTTGTCAGGATAAATGGGATGGAAATATCACCACCGACTATTGTGGCCTTCACAACTTAATCTCCACTGTCTAGAGCGCTCAGGCCCCCTCTAATTGATGAACTTGACCCTTGTTGTGCCATAGGCACTAGAGGACTGAGACTGGGGACTTCCATTCTTACCACCAGTGTCTAAGCACATAGTGTGTCCTCCATAAACAATTGCATAACTCTATGAAGAAAGGACACTGCTTTCGCCACCCCCTATAATGCCTTCTCTAGCTTTGCCAAGAGAGAGAACAAAGAGTTAGGTTGTATAACTTGAGTCTCTGAAACACACTAGGTTGCATGATTTATAGTGTAGTGAGCAAATGCTTAGTAGTTTATTCAAGCTTAGAATTCTTTTTTTTTTTTGAGACAGAGCCTCAAGCTGTCCCCCTGGGTAGAGTGCCGTGGCATTACAGCTCACAGCAACCTCCAACTCCTGGGCTCAAGCGAGTCTCCTGCCTCCGCCTCCCAAGTAGCTGGGACCACAGGC
>CAUYTI010082678.1:0-21861 GCA_963575145.1 Galago senegalensis
TTTTTTGAGACAGAGCCTCAAGCTGTCCCCCTGGGTAGAATGCCGTGGCATTACAGCTCACAGCAACCTCCAACTCCTGGGCTCAAGGGAGTCTCTTGCCTCCGCCTCCCAAGTAGCTGGGACCACAGGCGCCCACCACAACGCCTGGCTATTTTTTGGTTGCAGCCGTCATTGTTGTTTGGCGGGTCCGGGCTGGGGATTTGAACCCGCCACCTTAAGTGTACATGGCTGGCGCCTTAGCCGGTTGAGCTATAGGCGCCGAGCCCATAGTTTCTATTTTTTAATATTTATTTGTTCATTATAGGTAGACTAAAAGGATATAATCCAAAGTATTATAATAATTCTTTTTTTTTTTTGAGATAAGAGTCTCACTATGTCGCCCTCAGTAGAGTGCTGTGCTATCACAGCTCATAGCAACTTCAAACTCTTGGGCTTAAGCGATTCTCTTGCCTCAGCCTCCCAAATAGATGGGATTTCAGGCGTCTACCACAAGACCCAGCTATTTTTTTGTTACAGTTGTTTAGCTGGCCCAGGAAGGGTGAGAATCCACCACCCTCAGTGTAGGTGGCTGGCACCATAACCACTGTGGTGCTACAAGTGCTGAGCCAAAGTACTATAATAATTCTAATTGTAGCTGGGTGGCCATAGCTTTGTTCATTTGAATTTCAAATATCTCCATAACAAATGAGTATTGCCTAAGAAATATTTTTTAAATGCTTTAAACTCAAAATGATTCAGGGTCCAGGCTCAGCACCCGTAGCTCAGTGGTTAGGGTGCTAGCCACATACACCAGGGCTGGCGTGTTCAGACCCGGCCTGGGTCTACTAAAGCAACAATGACAGGGTGGTGCCTGTGGCTCAAAGGAGTAGGGCACCAGCCCCATATACCAGAGGTGGTGGGTTCAAACCCAGCCCTGGCCAAAAACTGCAAAAAAAATAATAAAATAAAACAACAATGACAACTACAACAACAACAACAAAAATAGCCAGGAATTTTGGTGAATGCCTATAATCCCAGCTACTTGGGAGGCTGAGGTAAGGGAATCACTTAAGGCCAAGAATTTGAGGCTTCTACGAGCTATGACACCATGGCACTCTACTGAGGGGGAAAAAAATGAGACTCTGTCTCAAACCAACAAACAAAAAGAAACAAAGAAGGAAGCTAGAGTAAGCCTTGTGGTATTGGAATGGAATCAAACATATCAAGATTCAACTTATAAGGTTTTTGTTTGTTTGGGTTTTTTTTGAGACAGAGTCTCACTTTGTCACCCTTAGTAGAATATGTGGTATCATAGTTCACAGTAACCTCAAACTCTTGGGCTCAAGTGATTCTGTTGCCCCAGCCTCCCAAGTAGCTGGGACGATAGGTACTCACCACAATGCCCAGGTATTTTTAGATTCGGGGTTTCAATCTTGGTCATGCTGGTCTCAAACTCCTGAACACAGGTAATCCACCTGCCCTAGCATCTCAGAGTGCTGGGATTATAGGCATATAGCTTTTTTTAATAGATGTAGAGATAGACAGATAAGATAAAAACACCGATACACCTGTTTACATGTGTAAATTTGTTACTGTACATATATTTTTTTAGCCCTGTCTACTGATTCGTCAACAAAAACAACAACATCCCAATGGGAAGTACATCTAGCACACACATCTGAGTTTCTAAATACCATTCTTTAATAAAAACAACCAGAACTCCCTGGAAAAGTCATTCATTCCTGTCTAAAACTGGAATACTTTGACTAACAAATCAGTAAAAGTCGTAGATTATAATCAATAAAATAAAATAAATGTATTTGAGCCTGTACTGATATAAGTAAATAAGTGGGGGAAGAGGGACAGCTTAACTATTACAGAAGAATTTCAATTAATAAACATAGAAGGAATGAGGGAAATAGAAAACCAATAAAAGAATACCACATATATAATAACAAGATCCACTGACACATGCCAAAATAGTGAACAATTTTGAGAAGAAATAGCCTATCTGTGTGGGTGAACATTAGGGAAGTTAGGATTATGGGAATAGAATTAGATTGATGTAATAATGAAATGATTGTACTAAAGTTTTGTGATCGGGGTCAGGATACAGGTGAGGATAATGGGTGAGGACACGAGCCTCCATGAACATACTATACTGGGGTCTTCATGAGACAGCTTGGCACAAACATCAAAAGACTTCAGGAAAAAGGCCTGCAAAGGCCTCACTTTAGTCAAGGAGGGCTTCAGGAAAAAGGTCCGTAAAGGCCTGGCTAGGGCCTGAAAGGGCTTGAGAAGCCATTTTAGGATTAACTAGGACAGCACATGCAGCTGACTCATTGAGCAAGAAAGACTACTTATTGTGGGTGTGGGATAAGAAGATTCAGCTTTTTTGCCCCTGGCTCCTGATACAGCAGGGCATCAAGTAACCTGCCCCGCAGAAGCACAGAGGATTAACTGGGTGGTATCCAGCTCCAAAGTCCGTGTTCCCTTTTCCTTTGTTTCCGGTAATCCTGTTAGTGATTGATAAGTATTTTGAGAAGTAAAAGTAATAAAAATAGCTAACCAGTAATGGAGTAGGTAATAGAGAATCAGGACGTGAGAAGCCACAAAGATGCTGTATGTTATTGTTGTGAACACCCATTTGCTGATTAAGAGAAGTAATAAAAACCAGTGCATCGGCTCGGTGCCTATAGCTCAACTGGCTAAGGCGCCAGCCACGTACACCTAAGGTGGCGGGTTCGAATCCCCAGCCCAGAACTGCCAAACAACAATGACGGCTGCAACCAAAAAATAGCCAGGCGTTGTGGTGGGCGCCTGTGGTCCCAGCTACTTGGGAGGCTGAGGCAGGAGACTCGCTAGAGCCCAGGAGTTGGAGGTTGCTGTGAGCTATAATGCCACGGCACTCTACCCAGGGGGACAGCTTGAGGCTCTGTCTAAAAAAAAAAAAAAAAAAAACAGTGCATCCAGAGTTCAGACCAGGCGTCCTCAAACTATGGCCCATGGGCCACATGCAGCCTGCCTAGGACATTTATCTGGCCCGCCAGGTGTTTTTGCCACTGCTGCCTGTCCTACTTAGCAGCTGACTCATCCCAGGGCCCGCAGTCCAGCCCTCCAACAAACGGTCTAAGGGACAGTGAACTGGTCCCCTGTTTAAAAAGTTTGAGGTCCCCTAGTTCAGACCATCAATGTCTCTCACATAAAGGGCATTGGCCCCCCAGGCCCACTCTGTAAATTCTACTCTATTTCTATTATCTTTATTTTCCTCATTTCCCTCATCACTGCCAAGCACTAGGGACACTCACAGGTTGTATGGGGGCTGGCTCCCTACATATCTGCATATATTCAAAGTATCTTCCCCAAGATACCTACTATTTATAAAGGAAAAAGGAATACCTTTATAGTGAAGTATACAGGCATACATAATACTAACCAAACAATTAAGGCTGACATCACCACTGATAAGGTATCTCATTATCATATTATCCCAATGTGATACACTGAAAAGGGCACATCACTTCTGTAGTATAGTTCAAAAAAAGGCATAATCTTAATCTACTCATGAGAAAACTGAGACAAACCCAAATTGGGAGATATCCCAAAAATACTGTCCAATACACTTGAAAAGTATCATTATAGTCATTGGAGAAGACTGAAGAACTGCCACAGACTGAAAGAAACTAAGGAGACAGAAAAACTAAGGAGATATAACACTTAAATAAATGCAATGTGGGATGAGCTGGATCCTGGTACAAAAAAAAAAAAAAAAAAAGACATTAGTGAAAAAAAACTAAAGAAATCTGAATGAGGCTGGACACAGTGGCTCACACCTGTAATCCTAACACTCTGGGAGGCTGAGGCAGGTAGATTGTCTGAGCTCAGGAGTTCGAGACCACCCTGAGAAACAGCAAGGCCCCATCCCTAAAAATAGCTAGGTGCTGTGGAAGGTGCCTCTAGTCCCAGCTACTTGGGAGGCTGAGACAAGAGAATCACTTGAGCCCAAGAGTTTGAGGTTGCTGTGAGCTATGATGCCAGAGCACTCTACTGAGGGTGACAAAGTGAGACTCTGCCTCAAAAAAAAAAAAAAAAGAAAAGAAAAGAAATCTGAATGATATTTATAGTTTAAAGTATTATACCAATGTTAATTTCTTACTTTTTATAATCATTCAATAGTTATATGAAATATTAACATTAAGAGAATCTGAGTGGCAGGTATACAGGAACTCAGTGTGATTTCTATAACTTTTCCATAAGTCTTAAATTCCCTATAAATTAAAAAAAAAAATTTAAATACCAGAGCACATTTAAAAATCAGAAAGAGGGCAGCACCTGTGGCTCAGTGACTAGGGCACTGGCCCTATATACTGAGGATGGCGGGTTCAAACCCAGTCCCGGCCAAACTGCAACAAAAAATAGCCGGGCATTGTGGTGGATGCCTATAGTCCCAGGTACTTGGGAGGCTAAGGCAGGAGAATCACCTAAGCCCAGGAGTTGGAGGTTGCTGTGAGCTGTGACTCCATAGCACTCTACCAAGGGCAATAAAGTGAGACTCTGTCTCTGAAAAAAAAACAAAACTAAAAATCAGAAAGAGAAATGTAAGCCAGGCATGGTGGCTCATGCCTACAATCTTAACACTTTGGGATACTGAGTTGAGAGACTGAGGGAGGTAGATCACTTGAGTTCAAGAGTTTGAGACCAGCCTTAGTAAGAGCAAGACCTCATTTCTACTAAAAATAGGAAAATTAGCTGGACACATTGTAGTGGGCACCTACAGTCCCAGCTACTTGGGAGTCAGAGGCAAGAGGATCACTTGAGCCCAAGAGTTTGAGGTTGCTGTGAGCTATGATGATGTCACAACACTCTACCCAGGGCGACAGAGTGAGATTCTATCTCAAAAAAAAAAAAAAAAAAAAGAGAGAGAGAGAAATATACTAACTAAATAATATAAATTATAATGGTGGAATTTGAGATTAACTGCATGAGAATACAATAGCTTTAAAGCAGGGTATTTCACTTCACTGGACTGATTAAACAGAAAAGTAGTAGTAGTCAATACCAAGGTACTTAAAACTAGGTACTATAAAATTTTCTTTTTTTTGCTCTATCTAATGTGTTATTAATGAACAAGCATGAGGCACTAAAATATATTCAGCCATCACAACAATGCTAAGTTATGTTTTAAATAAAATCTAAAATGGAGCCTGTAACACATCTTACAATAATTTAAACAAGTCTGGTCCCAGAAAGGGTTTCCTGGTTAGCTTTCAGTGAATTAGAATATATTATCTCCCAAAAACACTGATTAAAGTTTTGCAGTATTTTCATTAAATTTTTATTAAAAAGACAAACAGAAAAATACTTTCAATATTAGTAACGCCAAAGGTAATGAATGGGTTAAAAGCAAAACTGATGCATACCTCTGATAAGTCAGATGATGAAGACTTTTTCCTTTTTCCTTCTGTGACAATGTCTACAAAAACAAAAGACATGGTAAAAACTATAATTTAAAATCTAAATAAAATAAACAATTTAATCAAAGAGACCATTTCACATACATCCCTTATTTTAAGTTACTTTATGTCAATTTAGACGTTACACTGATAACATTTTATACAAACAAAAGAGATTAAAAAGATCAAAAGGGCAGTGCCTGTGGCTCAACGGAGTAAGGCGTTGGCCTCATATGCCAGAGGTGGAGGGTTCAAACCCCAGCCCCGGCCAAAAACTGCAAAAAAAAAAAAAAATCAAAAAAATAATTACATGTGCCAGAAGAGTAGGAGATTCTCACAAAATGTCCCCAGTAAACAATATATGTAAAATGACAATTAAAAAATTAGGGAAACTGGATCTAGGAACTAAACAGAAATTTCCTGATAAAAGACCTCACACCTAGTAGTAGAATCATCTGATAGGACAAATTCTTATGATGGCAGGGAGCAGAGAGAGAAGAAATCTAAAATTTGGTAATATTCTACAAAAACACTTTCAAGGCCTGGCCTGGTGGATTCATGTCTGTAATCACAACATTTGAGAAGTTGAGGGAAATTGCCTAAGGTCAGGAGTTCAAGATCAGCTTGAGCAACACAGACTCTGTCTAGACAAAGAAATAGAAATCCCAGTCAGGCATGATGGCACACTATTCAGGAAGCCAGAAAATCGCTAGTGCCCAGGAATCTGATGACATACTCTAGCCTAGGAGACAGAGAGAAACTCTGTCTCAGAAAACAAAGCAAAACAAAACACTTCCAGTTTTATGATGTATCTGTATCTAAGCATGTTATGCATCTAAGAACAGCTTAATTTTTTACTCTATAACATTTTTCAGACTTCCTGTGGATTTCTTTTTATGAATTCTTTCAATCAGCAAGTATTTAGTTAATGTTTATCATGTGCATGGCACTGTGAGAGGCAGTGAGTGAAAAAAATTAGATAAAAACCCAAGCTATCTATCTTGGAATTTATAGTCTACTGTAATACAACACGTTCATAATAAAAATAAATGGTAGGGGCGACGCCTGTGGCTCAGTGGGTAGGGCACTGGCCCCATATACTGTGGGTGGCGGGTTCAAACCCGGCCCCGGCAGACTCCGGTGGTCTCAGCTATTCCGGAGGCTGAGACAAGAGAATCCCCTAAGCCCAGGAGTTGTTGGTTGCTGTGAGCTGTGCGACGCCATGGCACTCTACCGAGGGCAATATGTAGTGAGACTCTGTCTCTACAAAAAAAAAAAAAATTAAATAAAAAATAAATAAATTGTAGAGACCCATTTATGTGCATATAATCACCTGTTTATGACAATGCACCACTACCATTCAGTGGGAAAGGGATTTTTTTTTTCAAATGATACTGAAGCAATTTGATAACAAAATGGAGAAAAAGGGGGCTCAGTGGTGGCTCACTCCTGTAATCCCAGCACTCTGGGAGACCAAGGAGGACAGATCATCTGAGCTCATGGCTTTGAAACCAGTCTGAGTAAGAGTGAGACCCTATCTCTAAAAATAGCCAGGCATTGTGGTAGGCACTTGTAGTTCCAGGTACTCGGGAGGCTGAGGCAAGAGAATTGCTTGAACCCAAGGGTTTGAGGTTGCTGTGAGCTATGACACCATGGCACTCTACCAAGGGCAACAAAGTGAGATTCTCTCTCAAAAAAAAAAAAAAAAACCTCAAACTTCTTCATACCATACAAAGTAATTTGAAATGAATCAGATGTAAATGTCAAATATAAAACAAATAAAGCTTCTAGAACAAAAACTAGAGTATCTGGGCGGGGCCTGTTGCTCAGTGGGTAGGGTGCCAGCCCATATACCAATGGTGGTAGGTTCGAACCCGGCCCCAGCCAAACAGCAACAAAAAATAGCCAGGAGTTTTGACACCTATAGTCCCAACTACTTGGGAGGCTGAGGCAGGAAGATCGCCTAAGCCCAGGAGCTGGAGGTTGCTGTGAGCTGTGATGCCACACCACTCTATCAAGGGTAATAAAATAAGTCTCTACAAGAAAAAAAAAAGAAAAGAAAAAGAAAATTATAAAAAATAAATAAAATACTACTGTTAATTCTCAAAATTTTAGAGATTTTTATAATTCAGTTGTTCCATCTCACACCAGGTCAGTTTTAGAGTAATTTAATAACCATATTATATTACTCAACTTCAGACTATCTGGCATAGCATTGTACTGTGTTCAAGAATACAGATTTTAAGCTGGCCCTGGTAACTCACGCCTGTAATCCTAGCACTCTAGGAGCCCCAGGCAGGTGGATTGCCTGACCTGACGAGTTCCAGGCCAGCCTGAGCAAGAGTGAGACCTCATCTCTACTAAAAATAGAAAACTTGGCTCAGTGCCTATAGCTTAACAGCTAGGGCAACAACCACATACACTGGGGCTGGTAGGTTCGAACCCGGCCCGGGCCTGCCAAACAACAATAACAACTACAACAAAAAAAATAGCTGGGCATTGTAGTGGTTGGTCACCTATACTCTCAGCCTCTTGGGAGGCTGAGGCAAGAGAATCGCTTAAGCCTAAGAGTTTGAGGTTGCTGTGAGCTGTGACAACACAGCACCCTACCAAAGGTGATACAATGAGACTCTGTCTCAATAAATTAATTAATTAAAAATAGAAAAACTGAGACAACAGGATCACTTGAGCCCAATAGTTGGAAGTTACTGTGAGCTATGATGGTTACTGAGAGCTATGATGATGCCATGGCACTCTACACCCAGGGCAACAGCTTAAGACTCTGTCTCAAAATAATAATAGTAATAATAATACAGATAGAATACAGATTTTAAACCTAAACAACCTAAGTTTTTATCTTAGTTTACTAGTTGCAACTTCTCTGAGCCTTTCTGATTTGTAACACACAGATAATACTTGCCTTTTCAATTAAGATTAAAGATAGTCTATATCAAAGTACTTAACATTATGCAGTATGTCTAACATATAAAGCTAAATAACTATTACAGTAATTTATATGAAAGTATCACTCTTCAAGAGACTATAGTATACCAGTATTCGCATATAGGAAAATCTTTCTAATTATTCTCATTCAAAACATATGAGTAGGCTCGGCGCCTGTGGCTCAAGTGGCTAAGGCGCCAGCCACATACATCTAAGGTGGCAGGTTTGAATCCAGCCCGGGCCTGCCAAACAACAATGCTGGCTGCAACCAAAAAATAGCCAGGCGTTGTGGCGGGCACCTGTGGTCCCAGCTACTTGAGAGGCTAAGGCAGGAGACTTGCTTGAGCCCAGAAGTTGGAGGTTGCTGTGAGCTGTGATGCCACAGCACTCTACCCACTGGGACAGCTTGAGGCTCTGTCTCAAAAAAAAAAAAAAAACTGCAAAACATATGAGTAAAAAAATTAAAAAGCGTAACTTTTTCCAAGTACCTTGTGCAATAGGCTTACTTATTCCATAAAAATGTATTTGAGATAACAGCAATTACCATTGCCAGGTTCTATGCTAAGTGCTTTACAGAAATTATTTTATTTAATCCTTACAAAAGCCTTATATAATCCTTACAAAAGCCTTATAAAAGCCTTAAGTAAAACTAAACTCATTTTTTCCCAAATTCTTGAATTCCTGTACTGCTTAGCATTAAAGAACTTCACATAGTTGCAGCAACTACAACTACTACAAACTCATATTTATTTTAACTGACTTCAAAATTACTTAATAGTTTTAATTCATCCCTATTTTACCTCCGACTCTATTTTTTTTTTTTTTTTGAGACACAGCCTCAAGCTATCCCCCTGGGTAGAGTGCCATGGCATCACACTCACAGCAACCTCCAACTCCTGGGCTCAAGCGAGTCTCCTGCCTCAGCCTCCTGAGTAGCTGGGACCACAGGCGCCCGCCACAGCGCCTGGCCACTTTTTGGTTGCAGCCATCATTGTTGTGTGGCGGGCCCAGGCTGGGGATTTGAACCCACCACCTTAGGTGTATGTGGCTGGCGTCTTAGCTGCTTCAGCCACAGGCGCCGAGCCTATTTTTTTTTTATTTTATAAGGCTTTATAAAAAAGCCTTATAAAACTCTTATAAAAGAGTTAATAGTATAGCAGCAGAGACTAGGCAATTCAACAAGCTAGAATATAGATGGATGATCACATAGGAGTCATAAAGACCCATCAAAGTTCAGAAATAGGTGTAACTTTTTTTACATTTGAGTTAGATTGTTCTTAGAAAGGCAAAACTGAACTGGGCTTTACAAACGAATATATTTTAAACACAAATGAGTGGAAAGACATTTCAGTGCCAGGTGCAACGTAGGCATAAGTTATCAATACAAGCACACACAAACAAAGATGAAGTAGCCCACATTAGCCAGATTCATAAATTATTTAAAACTCCAATTAGAGTTAGCCATCTGGCACACAGATTTATGACAGCACCACTTTAATAAAGTTCTAGTCTGAGCAGTGCCTATGGCTCAGTGGGTAGGGCACCAGCCCCATATACCTAGGGTTTCAGGTTCAAACTTGGCCCCGGCCAAACTGCAACAAAAAAATAGCAGGGCATTGTGGCAGGCGCCTATAGTCCCAACTGCTCAGGAGGCTGAGGCAAGAGAATCGCCTAAGCCCAGAAGTTGGAGGTTGCTGTGAGCTGTGTGACACCATGTCACTCTACCAAGGGCAATAAAGTGAGACTGTCTCTACAAAAATAAAATAAAATAAAGTTCTAATCTAGATCTTTGGAGCTACTCAATCTTATCCAGTGTCTGTGTCACCATGCCCCTATAATCAATCCTCTGCCTTCCCTTCCATCATCAGGCCTAGGAATCATATTCATCACCCAAGATGCCAATCCTGATGGCCTATTAGCTTGTCATTCTTTCACCTTATATAATTCATCTACATCTTCTCTACCTCTTCACTAGTCCATACAATTTCTTAGTATTTTTTTGAGACATAGTATTTTTTTGAGACAGAATCTCACTATGTCACCTTCTATGACAGAGTGCCGTGGCGTCTCAACTCACAGCAACCTCCAACCCCTGGGTTTAAGCAATTCTCTTGCCTCAACCTCACAAGAAGCTGGGACTACACACACCCAGCACAACACCAGGCTATTTTTGGTTGCAGTTGTCATTGTTGTTTAGCGGGCCTGGGCCAGGCTAGAACCCGCCAACCTAGGTGTATGTGGCTGGCACCCTACTTACTGAGCTACTGGTGCTAAGGCGCAGGGTTTTTTTATTCTTGTTGCAGTCATCATTGTTGCCCAGCTGGCCAGGGCCAGGCTTGAACCTACCAGGTTCCATGCACGTGCCCAGCACTGTAACCACTGTGCTACAGGTGCCAAGCCAGTTCCTCAGTATTTTCTTTGAACATTTACTCCACTTCAGGTTAAGTGAATTCAATCCTTTTATTGACTACTACACTACTTTGTTAAGATTCTGCCACTTAAAAAAAAAAAAATGCTGGGTGAGGTGGTTGACATGCATAATCCTAGCTCTCTGGGAAGCTGGGGCAAGCAGATTGCTTGAGCTCGGGAGTTCCAGACCAGCTTGAGCAAGAACAAAATTCTACCTCTAAAAATAGCTGGACGTTGTGATGGGCACCTGTAGTCCCAGCTACTCCAGAGGCTGAGGCAAGAGGATAGCTTGAGCTCAAAATTTTAGGTTGCTATGAGCTATGCCACCACAATACTCTACTGAGGGCAACAAAGGGGAGATTCTGTCTCAAAAAAAAAAAGACTCTATTATTATTGCTTAATATTTCGATGCAGCAATCATCTGATTTCTTTTCTGAATGTATTTATTTTCATTCATTCTTTACAAGGTTTTTGTTTCTAGTCCTTATCTTGAATATTGTTATTGTTATTAAATTTTAAGTCTTTTTGTGAAGGCAAAAAGTGGAAACCAAACAAACACACGTATATATATTTTTAAAAACTGCAATTTACAAAACAAGAATAGAAATTAACAATCTCTCACCACCACCATTTTCAGTTAATATTCTTACTTTATTGCAAAATTCTTCCTGCAAAATTCCCATAGATTGGATGTACTCTCACCCCTATCTGTGATTATCGTCTACTGACCCAAGATCCTCTCCAACATTCCACACTTGGTTCACAGTTTTCCTAGCATTAAAATTTACCATATTTCAGGAGCACTAAATGCTTCATTAATCAACTCATTCAAAATAACGGACCCATCAAACTCCACTCCAACAAACTTCTATAATCCCCATTTCAGCAGTATATATTTAGGAAGGTATTTAAGGGAAACTGTTCCATTTCTCAGGCTTCCAAGTGGGAACATCTCATTCTACAACATACTGTCCTGTGATCCGACTTCCTCACTCCCACTGAATCCATTCTTTGCCCTTTCCTTGGCATACTCTTTAAGTAAAACTAAACTCATTTTTTCCCAAATTCTTGAATTCCTGTACTGCTTAGCATTAAAGAACCTCACATAGTTGCAGCAACTACAACTACTACAAACTCATATTTATTTTAACTGACTTCAAAATTACTTAACAGTTTTTATTCATCCCTATTTTACCTCCAACTCTATTTTTTTTTTTTTTTTGAGCTCCCAATACCAGTTAAAAGTCTCTCTTTTGGCTTGGCACCACAGCACAGTGGTTACAGCCCCAGCCACATACACTAAGGCTGGCAGGTTCAAAACCAGCCCAGGCCAGCTAAAACAACAATGACAACTGCAACAAAAAATAGACGGGCGTTGTGCGGGTGCCTGTAGTCCCAGCTACTTGAGAGACTGAGGCAAGAGAATCACTTAAGCCTAAGAGTTTGTGGTTGCTGTGAGCTGTGACACCACAGCACTCTGAGGGTGACAATGTAAGACTCTGTCTCAAAAAAAAAAAAGTCTTTCTCAAAAGATTACCTTGCCTCCTGTTTCACTTAGAATTCGTGATTGTGATACCTTTATCCAACTTCTTCCCTTCCCCAACTTCTTCCCTTCCCCATGTCTCATCAAAGTGTTCTTTCATTCCACCCTCCACCATTTCTTCTGGGACCCTACTCCATTACTCTCTCCCACCTGATATATATTCAATCTTTGCCTCTTTACCACCTTCCTACTCAGGTCACCTTCCTGACCTGATTTAAGTCTCTCATATCCTTTAAAAATAAAAAAAAATTGACTCGGTGCCTGTGGCTCAAGTGGCTAAGGCGCCAGCCACAGACACCTAAGGTGACAGGTTCGAATCCAGCCCAGGCCCGCCAAACTACAATGACAGCTGCAACCAAAAAATAGCCTGGCATTGTGGGGGGGGGGGGGGCGCCTGTGGTCCCAGCTACTTGGGAGGCGGAGGCAAGAGACTCGCTTGAGCCCAGGAGTTGGAGGTTGCTGTGAGCTGTGATGCCACAGCACTCTACCCATGGGGACAGCTTGAGGCTCTGTCTCAAAAAAA
This sequence comes from Galago senegalensis, assembly GCA_963575145.1. NCBI lineage: Eukaryota > Metazoa > Chordata > Mammalia > Primates > Galagidae > Galago > Galago senegalensis. The sequence continues at coordinate 12,851 of CAUYTI010082678.1, forward strand.
TAAAAATTAAATTAAATTAAATTTAAATTTAAATTAAAAAAATTTAAAAAAAATAAAAAACCTTTCTACCTAATTTGATCTTTCCTTTCCACATCATTTTCTCATCTTACTATTGCCTCTTCATTTCCTCACCACCACTCACCTCCTGAAATCTGGCTTTAGTCTACTGCTCTACTAAAACTACTTTTACCACTTGTAAATGTGACCTCCAAATCGCCAAATTCAGCACCCTCCTCACACTATTTAACTCTCTGAAACATTCACATTTTTCCCTTCTTCTCCCTTTCTTCCCAAACCTATCACATCCCTTGACTGCCTGCCTAAGTACTAATCTCTGTACTTTTTTTTTTGAGACAAAGTCTCACTTTATCACCCTCAGTAGCATGCCCTGACAAAGTAGCTCATAGCAACCTCAAACTCTTAAGCTCAAGTGATCCTCTTGCCTCAGTTTTTCATTTTTAGTAGAGTCACTCACTTCCAGAGTGCTAATCTCTGTACTTTGAAATTAATTGTATGTGATTTAAGACTTCTTCTCACTCTGTACTAATTCTATGGGCAAGTCCATTCATCCAATGACTTCAGCTAACACCTCTGCAAATAATGCTACTTTATCACAATTAATTATAGATTCTCATTTTGAACCTCTATTATGGTTCATTATACTTCCAATACAAAGTAGACATCATCTAGACCTATCAAAAGATGTAAGAAAGGTATGTCATCATAGGACAATGATTCATCCCTCAAGATGAAACTGAGGAAAGAGGAGTTTCAAAACTAAGCAAGTTTGAGAAATAGTGCATCCTCAGTCACTGTCTTAAAGAGGCACAATGTACAATAACATGTCAAAGGTCCCGAAAAATCTTGCAGCAAAAAAATATTTTAAACTACAGTTATCACACTTACTCGTCCATGGAATCTTTTTTCCCCCCCAAGTAAGGCTCACTTACTATAATGGTAAATGACAATGAAACTACAGATTTTGTAACTGGAAAAACCAGATTTGAATACCAGCTATTTCTTACTAGCTATTGCTAACATCTGCTTATTCTCCCTAAATCCCAGTTTCCTCATCTGTAAGTCAGAAATAATAACCACCTTATGAGGCCTTTGAAAAGTTTGTAAAGTTCTTAGCCCAGTGCCTAGCCCCAAAGGCTCAAAAATGTATGTTTCCTTTTTTTTTTTTTTTTGAGACAGAGTCTCATTTTGTCACCATGGGTAGAGTGCTATTGTGCCATAGCTCAAAGCAACCTCAAATTCTTGGGCTCAAGTAATCCTCTTGCCTCAGCCTCCCAAGTAGCTGGGACTACAAGCACCTGCCATATACCCAGCTACTTTTAGACACAGGGTTTTGCTCATGCTCAACTCCTGAGCTCAGGCAATCCACCTGCCTCAGTCTCCCAGAGTGCTGGGATTTATAGGCATAAGCTACTGTGTCCATCCCAAAAAATACATATTCTTAACTGCAAATGAAAGTGACACATGTCTCCAAAGATGTTACCTGAAACATGAATTGAAAACTGGTTGCAGCTCGGCGCCTGTGGCTCAAGCGGCTAAGGCGCCAGCCACATACACCAAAGGTGGCAGGTTCGAATCCCCAGCCCGGGCCCGCCAAACAACAATGATGGCTGTAATGAAAAAATGGCCAGGTGTTGTGGCGGGCGCCTGTAGTCGCAGCTACTTGGGAGGCTGAGGCAGGAGACTGGCTTGAGCCCAGGAGTTGGAGGTTGCTATGAGCTGTGATGCCATGGCACTCTACCCAGGGGGATAGCTTGAGGCTCCATCTCAAAAAAAAAAAAAAAAAGAAAAAAGAAAACTGGTTGCTTGAACTTTCCTGTTTTGAATTCAAAAATTCATTTGAAAATTGTAATCTGTGACTCTAATATACCTAAGCTATATTTTTGTTGTTAATCATTTTAATGGTCACTCTCCCTTACCCCAATACACTTTATCATTTCATTCAACTGTTAGTGAAATTATCTCTGGTACCAGTCTTTTTTTTTTTAATCTATATCTCCATCTAATTTACTGCTTTTAATATGCTACAGTTATCAGCTATGTGAGTTACAAAAACTTACTTTGTGTTTAGCTTAAACCAGTTGGAATTGGTTACTGCTACTTTCAACTAAAAAAATTCTCAGTGATACACTATCTAATACACTATGTAAACATTAGTGGTTCTTTCTTGTTCAGGAGAATGTTCAGGGCAGCCTGGTATAGTCTCACATAGAACTTCAAATTTTGTGACTTGTTTTCTCTTTCAACTACTATCCACCTTCTTTATACCTCTTCCTATTTTATTAATCAAATTCTTCTTTTCATACTTACGAAATTTTGATGATTATGAATGTTATTTCATTTGGGTTCCAGTTAATAACATTCCTAATGAAACAGCAACTGTGTGCATATAACCATTACACAGAATCCATAGAATCTTTCAGCCAACTGATGTTTTATTTCTGAGAACTTTCATGAGAAAATTAAACATACACTATTAAAAAGCAGCATTCTTAGTGGCTGTAATACTCACATTCTGGGAGGCTGAGGCAGGCAGATAGCTTGAGCTCAGGAGTTCGAGGTCAGCCTGAGTAAGAGCAAGACCCCAACTCTAAAAATGGCAGGGTGTTTTGGTGCGCCTATAGTCCCAGCTACTCAGGAGGCTGAGGCAAGAGGATCGTCTGAGCCCAGGAGTTTGAGGTTGCTATGAGCTTTTTGATACCAGGGCACTTTACCAAGGGTGACAGATTAAGACTCTGTCTGGAAAAAAAAAGAAGCAGGGCCCAGCAAGGTGGCTCATTCCTGTAATCCTAGCACTCTGGGAGGCTGAGAGGGGTGGACTGCCTGAGCTCAAGAGTTTGAGACCAGCCTGAGCGAGAGCAAGACCCCATCTATAAAAATAGCTGGGTGTGTGGTAGGTGCATGTAGTCCCAGCTACTTGGGAGGCTGAGGCAACAGGATTGCTTGAGCCCACTTGAGCCCAGGAGTTTGAGGCTGCTGTGAGCTGTGACACCACTGCACTTTACCCAGGGTGACAAAATGAGACTCTGTTTCAAAAAAATAAAAAATTTTTAAAAGGCAATACCATTCCTAAAAATTAACATTCATATCTGAAAGCTAGAGGCATACTGAGGAATACCTAGGTAATATTAGAATTGGGAATGGTTTTTATTATGTGTCATATCTCAGGGGAAAAAAGGTTGAAAAGGAAGGTCATCAGGAAAAAGGAAAAAAAAGTAAAAGAAAAAAGAAACCCTCCTTAGAGACATCATAGAAATATCAATGTCCTGCCTCAGTGCCTGTAGCTCAGCCACTAGGGCACGAGCCACATACACCAAGCTGGCAGGTTTGAATCCAGCCTGGGCCTGCCAAATAATGACAACTACAACCAAAAACTAGCCGGGCATGTGGCAGGTACCTGTAGTCCCACATACTTGGGAGGCTGAGGCAAGAGAATCGCTTAAGCCCAACAGTTGGAGGTTGCTGTGCACTGGGATGCCACAGCACTCCAGGACCACAGCATGAGACTCTGTCTCAAAAAAAAAAAAAAAAAGTATCAATGTGTTAGCAGCTTTATTGTCTACATTCACATCCTACAACTGCTTACACCAAATTAACTGTAATAAATAAATCAAATGTAATCAGGTAAAGGGGATGGGATTTGCTGAAATACAAAGCTAATATCTTAACCTTCCCCCCCAAGTATGTATTAAGGCAAGATGAAATATATTTATTGAAAAAAGGCTATGCTGGGCAGCGCCTGTGGCTCAAAGGAGTAGGGTGCCAGCCCCTTATGCCAGAGGTGGCAGGTTCAAACCCAGCCCCAGCCAAACAAAAACTGTAAAAGAAAAAAAAAGAAAAGAAAAGAAAAAAGGCTATACATCTTAAACTGAGGTATGATTACACTTAAAGTTCAGTGTTAGAAAGTGTGTGAATGATACCAGATAAACACTGCATTTTCCCGATGCATCAATTCTACTCAAAAGTTTGGGGGCTTAGAGGGAAGTTATTAAAACAAACATTGACCTTATGGGAGGCATATACACATTTTTATATATAAACATATATGTGTGTATCACAAACACTATACTTTTTTTTTGAGACAGTCTTACTTTGTCACCCTCCATAGAGTGCTGTAGCATCATAGCTCACAGCAACCTCAAACTCTCGGGCTCAAGTGATCCCCTCGCCACAGCCTCCCAAGTAGCTGGGACTACAGGCACCCACCACAATGCCTAGCTATTTTTAGAGATGAGGTCTTGCTCTGGTTAAGGGTAGTCTGGAACCCATGAGCTCAGGTGATCCACTCACCTAGGTCTCCCAGAGTGCTGAGATTACAAGCATGAGCAGCCTCACCCAGCCCAAACATACTTTCAAAGTTAAAGATTATCTACTATCTCTAGAATACACACCAAAAATGATTAACATTAGTTGCATAAGAAAAGGGATTTCAGGTTTTTTCTTTTCTTTTTTTTGAGACATCATCTCACTCTTGCTCAGGCTGATCTCAAACTCCTGAGCTCAAGCGATCCACTCACCTCAGCCTCCCAGAGTGCCAGGATTACAGGCATGAGCCACCACCTGGGCCAGATCTCAGATTTTTCAACTGCTTCAGACAATGTCCCCAAAGATCTGGGAGTCACTCCCCTTTGCAGTTAAATCTGGAAAATGTTTGAGATGACACCAGCACAGGGCAAAACTAAATAAATATAGAATTCACACTGTCTCTACAAAAATAAATGGTATCATAAGAAATGAAAAAATGAAATAAAATAATTGATTCACTGAGTGTTAGTTTGTGTGCTGGACTATAATCTTATCAGTCTTGGTTCTGTTTTCCATCTACAGGCCTTGGGGTACCCTTAATGTATGAAATGTTTCACGAAAACTTGTTGACTCGGAGTAACACAGCCTCACGTCTTGTAACTCCACTTTCGTGTTTCCAAGACGTAGTACGCAAAACTGTAGAGATGGTCATTTACAACTTACAGCAATTTCAAAAAACAAAAACATGCTGAGATTAAAAAACACAACAAATGCAATGGCTTCGAATCCTTTGTTCAACTCTGCAATCACTTTTAGAAGATGCAGGCGGAGGCTGGAGAAGAAAAAGGCTATTAAGCCGGCCTGTTCAGAAGAAAGAGACACGGGGACGCTTTTATCTGAGTAAAGAAGTGTCAGTTAGCAAGCCCCACCTTTCCTCCTGAGCTGCAGCTACCACCTGCCTGGGGGGCGAAGGGGGGAGACAGGTGAGAATGGAAGGAATAAAAGGAAGTGGGGTCAGACTGGGAGAAGCTAGAAATGAAACTGAACATTGGTGGAATTAGCAGGAAGGCGTGGCAGGAGAGTGGCAAGCCAACCCAAACCATCTGCAGGCCGATGAGACTCGAGGAGGGTGTTCGCGGAAGGAGGGAAGAAATGAAAGGGGTGTCAAGGGGAAGAGCTGCCTCGGTTAGCTGACAGCTCCGCCTGGGTCTCCGACTCGAGGGGCGGGGGCGACCTGGGAGGTTTCCATTGTGCGCGCCCCCTCCACTCCCAGCCCCCGCCCTCACGCTGGCCCTGGCCGCTGCGAGCCGCAGTCCCAGCCGCTGTCTGCGCCTCCCGTTCGCCCAGGGACGAAGACAATATCTCTGTGTCCCTCCGACCCTTTCTCACCGGGTGAAGATCGCCGTCGCCCGAGCTTCCTCTTGCCCATCTTCTTCTCCTGCTGGAGTCGCAGTTGCAGGCGCTGTCACCTCAAGACCCCTCAGGCTTGGGGGAGGGGGGAGGGGAGAAGGGAAAAAAACCCAGCAAAGTGGAACCGCGCTTGCGCAATAGCGTCCCCTGCTCTTGGACCGGAAATCAGCTGCCCCTCCCACTCCGCCCGGAAATCACTTCCTGGGACTGGGTTTTGTTTTGTTTTTTTCTTGTGAGAGACTCCGCTACACCTGGTTAGCTCATAGTTCCCTGCAACTCCTGGGTTGAATCGATCCTCCTGCCTCAGCCTCCGGAGGAGCTGGGAGTACAGGCACCCGACACCCCCCTGCCTGCCCCCGGCTAATTTTCCTATTTCCAGCAGAGACGGGTTTTTCCGTAGAGATGGGTCGCGGGTCTCGCTCCTGCTCAGGCCAGTCTGTCCAGTTGGAGCTCAAGCAGTCCTCCTGCCTCGGCCTCCCGGTGTGTCAGGACTGCGGTTTCAGGCACCTGCCCAGCCCTCTGACTTGCTTTCTCAGCGGCCTTCTGCCTCAGGAGCTTCTGAAGCAGCTCTTTATTCTTGGTCTCTGCCCTTCTGGGACAGGAAAGCTGGGTGACCAATTTTAGTATTGTTGATTTGAAGACTAGGCTGACAAATATTAAAGGGGCACAATATTAGGAATTCTTCCAGTTCACTGGATTTCGCGAAGTTGCTGCAGAAATGATGAGAACAAAACATTATTGTTTTGGCAGTTTTACATCCTCATGCGCTCTTCTTTGTAATTTGTCTTCAAGGCGCTTCCTCAAACTCAGAAACAAAAGATTTTGAGTAGGCAAAATTACCGGATGTTAGCATATTAGTCTAGAATTTGGGGTGGCAATAAACAGATAAAGTCAGCTGACGAAAAAGTGTCACATAGAAGATGTCTTTTTTAAAGTTCAAAATCGTTATTTTTAAAGCCCCCCCCCAAAAAAAAATAAAAGCTAGACATCAGGGGTTTCTTAAAGATAAAATGCTGAGATGGCAAAACGTGGGAGGTTTCAAAACTGAAATTTGTTCAATTAACCTTTATTACAGTACTTAAGGAATTAGCCCTGGCCCAGTGAACTTCACATCTGGTACTTTTCTCTGATTTTGGTTCCTTTTTTCTTTTTCTTCTTCTTTTTTTTTTTTTTTTTTTTTGGAGACAATCTCACTTTGTTGCCCCAGCTACAGTGCCGGCCCTGCTCTCACAGCAACCTCAAACCCCTAGGTTCAAGCCATCCTCCAGCCTCAGCCTCCCAGTAGCAGCAACCATGAGCACCTGCCACACCGCAAGCCTGGCTAATTTTTCTATTTTTAGGAGAGACAGGTCTTGTTCTTGCTTGGGCTCATCTGGAACCGCTGAGCTGAAGGGCTTCCTCCACCTCAGTCTCCGTGCTAGGATTAGAGTCCTGAGCCACGGCCCAGCCAGCCTGAAAGTTAAGTCATTTGAAAGAACTGGTCAGTTTAGAAATTGGTCCTATTTTAACAACATGATGCATATATCCAAATAATTTAAAAATGAATATGTGGGGTGGTGCCTGTGGCTCAAGTGGCTGAGGCGCCAGCCACATACACCTAAGGTGGCAGGTTCAAATCCAGCCCAGGCCTGCCAAAACAACGATAGCTGCAACCAAAAAAGAGCCGGGCATTGTAGTGGGCACCTGTGGTCCCAGCTACTTGGGAGGCTGAGGCAGGAGACTCACTTGAGCCGGGGAGTTGGAGGTTGCTGTGAGCTGTGATAGCACAGCACTCTACCCAGCCTCATAGCTTGAGGCTCTTGTCTCAAAAAAAAAAAAAAAAAAGAAGGGTGGTGGGTTCAAACCTGGCCAGGTGTTGTGGCAGGTGCCAGTGTTCCCAGCTACTTGGGAGGCTGAGGCAAGAGAATCACCTAAGCCCAGGTATTGGAGGTTGCTGTGAGCCATGACTCTACAGCACTCTACCAAAGGTGACAAAATAAGACACTACCCCCCCCCAAAAAAAAATGAATATGTGAACTTTAATGACGATTTGATCACGAGATTAACAAAATTCTGCCCAGGGCTCTAAGGAGGCAAAACTATGCAGAAATGTTCCAATTCCAAAGAGGGTGGTGGAAATAAAAATTTGACAACCTCCCACCTCCTACCCTCCAACCCTTATCTCCCATCCCACCAAGACCAATAAAGTAGAGGGACTACCCAATTCACTTAAGGCACAGCCTTCTGTCTTTTGAGTTAAACCATCTTACTTACCATGTGACCAGTGAGATAGAGAAAGAAGGGGCTTACTATGTTGGACTGGAGGGATGTACTATGTTGCTCAGGTTGGTCCTGAATTCCAGTGTAAAGTGATCCACCTCAGCCTCTCAAAGTGCTAGGAGGCATGAACCACCACACCTAGCCTAAATTTGTACTTTTGAGGAACCCATTTGATAATCTCACTTTGCCTTTTATGAAAGACTAATTAAATGAGCATTTATTTTAATAGTGTCTTATGACGTTCAGGTGAAAACTTCCTTATTTTAAAAACTAAATACAGCCAGGTGAGGTGGCTCATGCCTGTAATCCTAGCACACTGGGATGCCCAGGTGGATGGTTTCAGCTCAGGAGTTCCATGACACCAGGGCACTCTACCCAGGGCGACAGAGTAAAACTCCCTCTCATAAATAAATAAATACTAAAGACAAAAAAAGTGAATGATTTTTTTAGCCTGTGGTTGAGGATAATTTACTTTCTTTCACGAACATTGATCATTTATCTCAAAAAACCTTTTAAATTAAAATGCTTTTGAGATTAGAAATTCATCAGCCTAGAATTTTGTAGGAAGAGGATGAACTGATCTTAATGGGGATGATTATTTTTTGCTAAACACTTTAAATTAGGTATTGAGTATATTTTTGTTTTCATCAGTGTGTATGGTGTTAACAATATGTCAAGCCATATTCCCAGTGTGAAATTGATTATACTTTTATTTTACCTGTTAACAATTAACAATTTCTCTGGAGCACTCAATAAAATCTGCAAAAGGCCCCCCTCTCATCACAAGTGAATTAACTTTAAGTATAATTTAATGGGCTCGGCGCCTATAGCTCAACTGGCTAAGGCGCCAGCCACATACACCTAAGGTGGCAGGTTCGTATCCCCAGCCCAGGCCGCCAAACAACAATGACGGCTGCAACCAAAAATAAAAAATAGCTGGGTGTTGTGGCGGGTGCCTGTGGTCCCAGCTACTTGGGAGGCGGAGGCAGGAGACTCGCTAGAGCCCAGGAGTTGGAGGTTGCTGTGAGCTGTAATGCCACGGCACTCTACCCAGGGGGACAGCTTGAGGCTCTGTCTCA
>CAUYTI010082679.1:0-19378 GCA_963575145.1 Galago senegalensis
AAGACACTGGCAATACCAGAAAATGTTTTTGTCTGGCACATTGTGTGTGTGTGTATTACAGAATCTGGTATAGCATAGACCAGGCACGCCGTAGCCCTCCTACCATTCACAGACAGCCCACCACAGCAGAGAACCATGCGGCCCAGAAGGAAGGCAGCCCTGGAGCACAAGCCCTGCTCTGGAGCTCCCTTTCCTACGCCTCCCGGCACCTTCTCAGCCAGGCATCTTCCTTCATGGCAGCCTGTCCTCTGACGGGAAGTAACTGAGCTCTTCTCCCAGCCGTCTTCCCACCTTGGTGTCCTCATGCAAGGTCGTGGGTCCCCCCCAGAGGCTGGTGGAGATTGCACTCTTTGAAGGAAAGCAGCTCATCTCACCCACTTATAACACACAGCACACACGGTCCTTGATACAACAGCCGGTGCTCAGGGTGAACATGCTGAAAAGATGCGTGATGGGTGATTAAGAGAAGTTGTGACACTGATGTCAAGGAAGGGCAGTAAGCACCCCAATAAAACTGAGCCCTTGTGTTTTTAAATAAAGGACTTTGAAGGGCAAGAATTAAGAACATGGGCATAACAGCATAACAGAAATAAAGTTGAGTTTTTAGACAAAGATGACTGCCATACAAATGATCATCTCAAAACACCCAGGGATCCTAGCACTCTGGGAGGCCAAGGCAGGTAGATTGCTTGAGCTCAGGAGGTCGAGACCAGCCTGAGCAAGCATGAGACCCTGTGTCTACTAAAAGTAGAAAAACTAGCTGGGCGTTGTGCTGGGTGCCTGTCGTCCCAGCTACTTGGGAGGCTGAGGCAAGAGGATGACTTGAGCCCAAGAGTTTGAGGTTGCTGTGAGCTGTGATGTCACAGGCGCTCTATCCAGGGTGAGAGACTGAAGCTCTATCTGAAAACACCCAGGCAATAAAAACATCCAAGGACTCTCAGCCATGAGTATATACCTGAATTAAAAAACGATCACATCATTCAAGAATAAGAAAATAAAGCTAATGATACCTATTAGTCCTTTTCATGAATCAACCCATAGACTTGGTAACAACCCACAAGTCAGTCCAGTTAAATCCATGTTACATAATCGGATTCCGAGTCACACAGCAGCTATGTGACTTCGGGAGGGCACAGCCAGCAAGCAGCCACGTGACTCCTGACTCCATGTTCTTAACCACCACGCCACACAAGACTGAAATGTGTTTAGAAACCTCTGATGATGCAAGACGGCATCCTCCAGAAAGGGGAAGATCATTTAACAGGCAACACCATTTTTATGACATTCTTTAGCAACCTGAGCTGCAAACCAGGTGGACATCGTGACAGGAAGGCTGGAGAACGCTTTCTGTGTTACAAAGAACAAACAGAGACAAATCGCATCTTTCCAAGACGCTCACATAAAGACAGCTAAATTAAAAATAAAAGAGACAGCAACTGAAAAAGTCAGATGCAGCGGTCAAAGAATTGGATACGATTTCCTTATGCCTGTGGAGAGACCACAGACGATCAGCTGCTCCAAGGCCTCTACCCTCATTAGCTCCCCGGGCTACCTTTTTGGAGCAAGGGACGGGCGGGGGGGAGAATTCAGTGATCTACAGGTTCCGTTCAATTCCAAAATTCTACGTGGAGAAAAAGTTACCTCACTGTCCCAGGCAAACCCGAGGGATGCCAATTTACAGAGTGACAGCATGAAGAGGTTCGTGGCACTAAAGGGAGGACTTATTTTTTTTTTTTTTTTTTGAGACAGAGCCTCAAGCTGTCCCCCTCGGTAGAGTGCTGTGGCATCACAGCTCACAGCAACCTCCAATTCTTGGGCTCAAGCGAGTCTCCTGCCTCAGCCTCCCATGTAGCTGGGACCACAGGCACCGACCACAATGCCTGGCTATTTTTCTTTTTGTTGCAGCCGTCATTGTTGCTTTGGTGGGCCCAGGCTAGATTTGAACCTGCCACCTTAGGTGTATGTGGCTGGTGCCTTAGCCATGTGAGCCACAGGCGCCGAGCCAAGGAGGATTTATTACACACGGCTCTCAGGAGACAGGTGCCCGTGGGGTGCACCACACCACGCCACATGGGGCCACAAGAACCTTACCACAACTGGGACCAGGGAGCCGAGACAGGAGAAGGGCAACCGACATTGCACCTTTAGGACTGAGGTGGAGGTGGGTAATGAGGTGGGGACATCCCTTACTGCAGAGGAAGTGGAAACTGGCTTGTTAGTCAGTGGTTGGAAGCTTCCTAGTTCAACTTGGCTGTACGCGCAAAAGCTGCCTCGCGAGAGGGGTAAACGGTCAGGGCTGAGGGTCTGACCGCACGATCATCAGAAGCCAGACAAGCACAGGTTAACACACTCGTCCAGCGTAAGGGGCTGAAGAGAAGGGACTTGACAACAGAGTCAGAATGAAACACGGGTGCGGGCGGGGGGCTGCTCACTCCCAGGCTGCACTTCCTTTCGTTTCTGCAAATATTGACGTCTCTATTCATAGAGGGGGCAGCTCGGCTTCTCCCAGTCAATATTCCTTGGATCAGAAAGCTGTCTCCACAGGACGATGGCTGCCTGGAAGGCTGCCACCTTCCTCTCAGGGTAGAGGTGACTCTAGGTGCTGGAGAACAGGAGGATGCAAATGAAAATATAGATGGAGGGGCGGCCAGGGACGGGGAGGAGGAGCCGGGTCGAGTAAGTCAAACGGCAGAGAAAACTCATCCGTGCACACCCACGGACATGGGCACACCCCTGCACACACACCCTCGGCGTTCCAACAGCAAACAGAAAAGAAGAAAGAGTTAGAAATCAGCCCCTCGTGTTAGGGGCTCATCGACCACGGTTCACGTCTTGTCCCTGTGGTGGATTAGTCTCAGCAGAGGATTACCTACCCGACAGGCAATTCCGTTCATGTATATCAGTTTTATCCACGGTAAAACGCACGGGAACATGTGCAGAATTCTTTTTGATTTTGCAGTCTCTTAAACGTGTTCACATCAGCTTTGCATGGTAATGTGTTTATATATATATAAAGGAATGCTCAAGGCCCCGTCCTGACTCCTGTCCCGACGGTCGGCCAACCCAGGGTGGCAGGAGGGGGTCCCCGCAGTGAGAACGCCCCTATGAGCTGCAGGCCTGTTCCAGATGAACTGTAACACGGAATGTGACATGGAACAGCCTTGGATGGCGTCCAGAAGAAACAGCAGAAACATCTCGTTAAAATAGGGTTTTGCTTCTAACACTGGGCCTGGAGCCCAAGGGTGGCTGCTGAGTAGAGCTCAGGCTCTGCCTAGGCAGGCCAGACCCTTGCCAGCACCATTTTCATATCCTTTAAACAGGGGAAACACCCAGGAATGGAAGGGTTACACAGGTTATAAACCTAGGTAATGCTACATCCCCCCAGGTCAACACGGCTGGGGTGACAAGGCTGCCCCCAGGGGCCCTGAAGTGCTCACAGAGCCTTACTGCTGGTTGGGGAGAAGCCCCAGGCCGGCCTCCAGGTGGCCCCTCTGGACAGCAAGGCTCAGAGCTAGAGACGTCCTCCAGCACCACAGCCTGCCGCCCCAAGGTTTCAAACTCTCCTCAATTTTGGATTTGACATTTGGATGATGGAAAACAGCATGAATGCCAAAGGAAGAGTTACAACGGACAGCGGCACTAAAAAAGGACAGATTGCCTGATGACTTTGGAAATAACACAGCAAGCAATTGGGTCTATGAAGCAAATACCTCACATCATTATACGATCAACACGACTCCCATTCTCACGTGGGGGAAGTTCTTCCCGTCCCTGTCCACTGCATTAACTTTTGCATATAATCCTCATGGTCACGGTATCCTGTATCCCTGGGTTTTTTTTTTTTTTTCTGAGACAGAGTCTCATTTTGTCGCCCTTGGTAGGAAGCCATGGAATCACAGCTCACAGCAACCTCAAACTCTTAGGCACCCGCCACAATGGCTGGCTGTTTTGTTTTTTTTTAAAATTAGTTTGTTTGTTTAGCAGCTGGGGCCGGGTTCGAACCCACCAGCCCTGGTGCCTGTGGCTGGCACCCTAACCACTGAGCTAGGGGCACCGAGCCAATCCCTGTTCTTTTTCACTGAACACACCATAAGCATTTCGCTCATGTGCTCAGTGGTCTTGTTGACTGCCACTGTGGTTAGTTTTCAGAGCAGAGATGGCATCCTTTATTCACACCACCTCCAGGCTTAGCTTTCAAAAAGGAATCAACAGTTTCTCACTGGACAGGTTCCAACGTCTCAGTTGGTGTTAACCGGTTGCCAGCCCAATCCACCAGCCTCCTTTACTGCACGCTGCCACCTTGCGTCCTGGTTCCGGTCACCAAGAGCTGGGGGCATTCAGTGATCTACAAGGTCACTGAAATCCCTCTCCTTAAACACGCTGCGGGGCCTCAACTCAGATGCCAGACTGTCCTTGAGATGCACTTTGTCTTCCTTCTCCTGCTCGAGACCCCATCCAGACACTGCCTCCTCCTTTCCTGGGCTCCTGGCCTCTCACTGTACAGCTTGGGCACACACTTTGGACACTGCGTTTATCAGATTCTGTGACAGATGACTCTGCAAATACCTGTGTCCTCCCCACACAGGGAGAAAAAAAAGACTTCTCATCTTTCCTGACAACCCCAGCACTGGGGACGGTGCCGTCACTCAATGAAACGTGTGTGGAATTAAAAACTGGGACAATCGCTATCTATCTGGATGGTACGGACTCCCTGATAGCACTCACTCATATCTCTGAGTACTCAAAATAAGTTGAAGTAGCCCAGTAGCAAATGTCTGAAATTTAATAGTTTATTTTAGTGTGTGCTATGCAGACAGACCAGAATGTAAGAACACTGGTGTACTAATCCATACTGATATGCTGAGGAAAAAATGGCGGCTTCAATTTAAGAAAAAAATTGTAAGCTATTATTAAAATACCCCGGATGCACACAAACATGGCAAAAATTCAGATGATGAGCAAAGAACCAAAGTTGGCAAGTGTAGGTTTAGATGGTTGCAGAAGTTTTCAAGGGTGAGTGTAGCAAAGACTATTCAGTGTACACACCCTGGGACCCAAAGGGGAGACACACGCCTGGATTCTATGACTAGTCCCTGGCAGGGGTTGGTGAACCACAGCCTGTGTAACAAATCTGGCCCCTTACCGGTTTTGTAAATAAAGTTTTATTGGACTATGGCTACTATCATTTGTTTATGTATTTCCAATGGCTAAATTTGCACTGCAAAGATAGAGACGAAAGGTTGTGGCACAGACAAAAATATTTACTGCCTGATTCTTTACAGAAAGGTTCCTCAACCTGGCCCAGTGGAGACCTGGGCTAGAAGATGGGGCCAGGAGGTCCCGAGGAAGGCAGTTTCTGAAGGCCAACTTGTTTAATGAGCCCAGCATAAGCCTAAGACCCAAACCCAACAAGAACATCCCAAGAGGAAGATCAGAGCCCAGTTTTTCTCAGTAAGACAAACGACGACACACAGGCAAAGTATTAAATTGAATTCGGCAACATATAAAAAGGCCAGAGTGTCCTGGCCAGGTGGGTTTGTTCTAGCAAAGCAGGGCTTCACCTCAGAAAATAAATCAACCATTTCACCAACAGAAATGGAATCCAGAAAAATCGTGTAAGAGGGAGATTCTGCCAATGAGGACATAAAATATGCTGAACATCACAAATCCTCGGAGATACACAAATTAGCAGCTGCAGGAGTCAACATGTCACTGACTTAGCGCTGGCCAGGACATAGATGTGGTGGTTGCATTTGAACAGTCTCCTGCATAATTCAGATCACCTGTACATTTCTCAGAATACCTAATACGATGTGTTACATAAATTGTTCTCCTACTGTTGTGTTTTTCTATTCATATTACTTTTATTGTTGTTTTAGTATTTTCAGTTTCTTTTTCCGCAAATTATTTTTGATCCCCAGTGGGTTGAAGTTGCAGATGTCCTCTCTCAAATTCATACACTGAAACCCTTACTCGCAGGGTGATGCCATCAGAAGGAGGGCGTCTGGGAGGTGAGGAGGCCAGGAGTGGGATCGGTGTCCTTATAAAAGGGACCCCAAGGGAGCTCCCTCACCTTTCCACCACGTGAGGGAGGACCCAGCAAGAAGGTGCTGTCTGTGAAGCAGGAAGCAGATCCTCCACAGATACAGACTCTGCCTTGACCTTGGACTTCCCGTCTCCAGAACTGTGATAAATCCGTGCCTATTGTTTATACGCTGCCCAGTCCATGGGACTTTGTTATAGTAGCCACAGTGGACTAGACAAACAGCCACACAGACTACAGGAAGCTTTGCTTGGGAGCAAAGGGGCAGTGGCACAGACATAGATGACAGCAAGGGTGGGATTATGGTAAGAATGCCGGGGAAAACGGCATCCCACACCACTGCAGGTATCATGGACACCCAGCCCCGGGGGTCACTAGGGAGACTGGGGGTGACACCCAGCCCCAGGGGTCACTAAGGAGATTGGGGGTGACATCCAGCCCCGGGGGTCACTAGGGAGACTGGGGGTGGACACCCAGCCCTGGGGGTTATTAGGGAGAATGGGGGCGGACACCCAGACTTAGGGTACTATAGAGATTGGGGGTGGACACCCAGCCCTGGGGGTCACTAGGGAGACTGGGGGTGGGCACCCAGCCCTGGGAGTCACTAAGGAGAATGGGGTGGGCACCCAGCCCTGAGGGTCACTAAGGAGATTGAGGGTGACACCCAGCCCTGGGGGTCACTAGGGAGACTGGGGGTAGACACCCAGCCCTGAGGGTCACTAGGGAGAATGGGGTGGGCACCCACACTTGGGGTACTGTAGAGATTGGGGGTGGGCAGCCAGACTCAGGGTCATTGGAGAGACTGGGGTGGGCACACCAGTGGGGAGCGGCACACTGGTGCAGACACAGATGTGGGAGGGAGGTACAGGACGTCACACTGGGGACAGGGCACAGGAGAAGTAGATGTCGGCAGGTATCGAGGCAGGGGGTTGGGGGCTGAGCAGACTCAGGGAAGGGACAGTGCTCTGTGTCTCAGTCCAGACGACTTGCTTGCTCTGTGGCACAGAAAGGAAGAAAGGAAACGGAATTCGGCAGGCAGAGTAAAATATATCCACAACAGATACTTTGAAGGTCACATTAGAATTTCAGAGCAGGCAAGTCTTAAGTGTAACGGTGAATAAACTTTGAAGATGGGCACCTCGGTAAGTGCCCATTTCATCTTATCTAAAACAGGCAACGTGAATTGTGTTAGACTTTTCACATCATTGCCAATTTTTAAAGTGGAAAGTGACAATTGGAACTTAAATGCACCTCTCACAGAATCTCCCCCCTCCCCCTTATTTTATTTTTATTTATGTTGATGCCAATGGAAAACTTTTGACTGCATTGAACAAGACATGTGTTTAATCAACTGTACTTACGAACACTCAACTGATTTTCATTCTAATACCCTTTTCCCTTTGTAACAAATTAATGAGCACAAGAATGGTCCCAATTTATAAATTTAGCTAGTTTTAGTTAAAAAAAAATTCTTCTTTTATGAGCTTCGTGGAAATGGGGCGTTTTCTACATTTCGAAAACACCGCACAGACGAGACTGCGTTGGAACCAGGGTAGTTTTTCGGATGGTTATGAACATCTGGAACACATGAAATACCAACTTCTGGATTCTTGCATTTTGCTACTGTAAGTGGTTATAATCAAACCAAATCAAACCAAATCAAACCGAACCAATAGGAAAACAGTCTTTTCACACAAAAGTTCGTTGGCAACTAGCACCATTAACACGAGGGCTTGTAACTGCAGGTGGCATTTGATACAGCCTCCTGCGTGACCCGTCGTGGGAGTGGAGGGTTTCAAACCCCCCTCCACACACACACACACACTGCAGTCTGCAAAGGAAAGAAGGATGTACTTGGAGAAGTATAAATTATTGATGCCACACAGCTAGCTAGGGTGGTGCTCTGTTTTTTTTCTTATATGAAACACATGTGCATCACATTCTGCAGCTAGTTAGCCCCCCCAACACACATTCATACATTTTAAAATGATTTTAAAATGCTGGTAACATCCGCACAAATGCACAGACAATAGGTAAACCAGCACTGCACAGATTCAAACAAGGACTGGGACAGTGGCAGTCGGGACCGTCACCTGCTCTCCTGATTTCCCACTGACCCCCCCACCCAGCATGTGCTACAAGCCCACACGACTGACCCCAGTAAAAACCCTGGACACTGAGGCTGACGTGAGCCATCCCAGTTGGCCACAGTTCACCTGCGCCATCACACACCAGTGCGGGGAAAATTAAGTGCATTTGTGTAATTCCATCAGGAGGGTGGGGACACCTGTGCGGTCATGAATAGCATCTCCTGGACTTTGTGCCTTCAGCCTCTACCCATTGTTGATTCTAATCTGCATCATCTCATTGTCATCAAACATGAGTGTGACATCTGCTGAGTCCTGTGAGTCCCCCCAAAGACTTATTAGGCCCCCACCCCCTCCCCCATGCACTGCATACTCCTAACAGCTTCCCATCGAGGCATGAGACGTCGCCATTGTACAGGGTTTCCTAGGAACTTTCATCTTTAAGTAATATGGACACTGCACTCAGGTCTTCCTTATTTATTACTTGATGAACATAGTAGCAGGTTTTCCTAAAGCAAAGACTGCCACCACCTCAAAGAAATGCCTGCCTTCGCTGCTTCACGAAGATTCTTTTTTTAAAACAGGGATGCACATTACCAATGAAAAAGAGTCACTGCCGTCAAGAAATATTTTTAGAGACTCAGCTGAACAATAAGCCCTGAACTTTTGTTTAAAATAAGATAGCTGAACTATTAGAATGATTTCCCGAATCCATGGAAACCCGTGTTGCATAAGAAGGCATTCCACAGTCCTGGGAAACACAGCCCAGCCCAGGGCGATCTCTCAGCTGCGAGGGTTACGGTGTGCGAAGCCACTTAATCATTTCTCTAAGTGCCATTATCCACCAAGGTTCAGAGTAACACCCTTATTATCCTGGTTAACTAACCTACTCACTGAGAACTCCCCCAAAAGAACCCACCCAAAATAACAAACAAAAAAAATCCCCCCCCAAACTCAGAGAGCAAGTGTGCTACTCCTAATTATTTTATTATCTGCCAGAGGATGCTTTTGGCAGACTTTCCCCTTCCTCAAGGGTAAAAATACCCTGGAAAAATCTAATAATGAGGAAGACTGGGTGGTTTTGCTCCCTGTGGAAGTCTGCTTGATTCTGCAGCTGAAGGAATGCAAACACAGGCCAAGAAGATGAGATGAAGGGCCAAGGAAAAAGGACCCCGTTAAGACTCCACTGACCACTAACACTAGTTGGGAGGAAACAAAATCCCGCAACCGAAGGGTTTGAGTCAGTGGTTCTTGCATGTGCTGATTTAGCCCCCCCAGGGATGCTTGGCAACTCGCAGAGATACTTGGTTGGGACAACAGAGTGGGGGGGACTGGGCTGAAGTGAGGGGTGCTGCAGAACATCTTACAATGCTGGGGACAGGGACAGTCCCCGCAAGATGAGGAGCAATCCTGCCCCAAACGTCTCCACGTGCCCACTTAAGCAATCCAGCTTCTAGGGAGTGGCCTGAATCCCTTTACCAACATGGGGTGGCCACTCACAGCATCTCCCTTGGTCTGCCCACTCCTCTCAGGCTGAACACATCTATGGAACAGAGCTCTCCAAGCTGAGGGTTGAGGGGATACGGTAACAACATCGTGAGACTCAATGGCAGGAGGGTAGGGCAGAAGCCACACACAGATGTCCCCCCAGTATTAAACACAGCCCTCCCAGACAGCCCCGAATCCCCACCCAGCACATACTGGCTTCTCCTGGTCATCTAGGGGCAGCCAGCCTGGTGGACATCCACAGTTTGCTGGATTCCCGAGGATATAAACATTCAAGCCATATCCACACAAGGGCTGCTGATATTTCACTCTTCCTCTGTTTTCCAAAAGCCTCAGAAGGGTTGGTGTGCCCATTCGCCTCTCTGTTACAGGATCCACTCCAGAAAATAACTCCCCTGTCCAAACCCAGGCCTGCAACATGGCTAACAGCCCTGGAAAATGTGATTAGAATGTTCGGGCCACCTTGGCGTTGGTGGCTACTGTCCTTTCCTCACACACAAAGGTCTGCAGAGGATGGATGTGTTTAGTCTTTTAAAAAGGAATAATGTGCAACATCACGGACTGGGGGGAAGCTGGGAAACTAGGAACGTCCTGGGACCCCTTCCTCTTGCCCTCTCCCACGGTGACGCTTCCTGTTGGCGTAGCACAGCATCGGCCCCAAGGGGTACCAGGACTGGGCCATTCAGCAGAACACAAAAGCCTTAGTAGGTTTTCAGCCAGCCCACCCGGGTGTGTGTGTATAACCTGCAACGTTCACACTGCATGTGGATGTGATGTGTGAGAAGCCACGTGGGCAGTGGAGGTACACAACTCTTGGGTCAGCACAGAAGAGCCCCCCAATCGTAGCCTGTACAGTTTCTTTATCCCTACCCCTGAGCCCTGCCAGCCACGGGCTTCACGATCTTGTCTCTGCAGTTCTGACACGGTAAGATGGCCCTGTGCACAGACGTGTACAGCATGTGGTTTTGGACACTGGCTTGTTCCGTGGAGCACGTTTGTCTGCAGGGCCGCCCAGCTTGCTGAGGGCAGCAATGTTTAGCCCTTTACACGGCTGGGCAGCACTCCCAGGAGCTGGGAGTCTCATCAGTCATCGACGGAAGGACACTGGCAGTGCTTCCAGAATACTGCCACTATGCATAAAGGAACTTTTCTTCTTTTTGTTAAATAACCAGTTTCCATCAGATACATAAAGAATACAGCATGTGTTGGGGACATGAGGCCACGTACTACGTCACCAACTGTCCTGTTATCAGAATTGAGGACACTGGATTCCTGCTTCTCCATTCTTGTGATGCTTTACTAAGAAGAATGTGTTCCACTTCCATCCAGGTTAATACAAAAGACGTAAAGTCTCCATCTTTTTTTGTAGCTGAATAGTATTCCGTGGTATACATATACCACAGCTTGTTAATCCATTCCTGGGTTGGTGGGCATTTAGGCTGTTTCCACACCTTGAGGATTATAAATTGAGCTGCGATAAACAGTCTAGTGCAAATGTCCTTATCATTGATAACAGAATTTTTTTTTCCTTCTGGGCAGATGCCCAGTGATGGGATCGCAGGATCAA
Organism: Galago senegalensis; assembly: GCA_963575145.1. Lineage (NCBI taxonomy): Eukaryota > Metazoa > Chordata > Mammalia > Primates > Galagidae > Galago > Galago senegalensis. The sequence continues at coordinate 11,204 of CAUYTI010082679.1, forward strand.
ATGGGAGGTCTAGCTTGAGTTCCTTCAGGATTCTCCATACTTCCTTCTAAACACGTTGTATTAGTTTGCAGTCCCACCAGCAGTCTGAAAGTGTTCCCTTCTCTCCACATCCACGCCAGCATCTGCAGCTTTGAGATTTTGTGATGTGAGCTGTTCTCGCTGGGGTGAGGTGGTTCTGATTTTCTCAGGGTGACTCTGATTTGCATTTCTCTGATGATTAGGGACGATGAGCATTTTTCATGTTTGTTAGTCACTGTCTGTCTTCTTTAGAGAAGATTCTATTCATTTCTCTTGCCCACTGATAAAAGGGATTATTGGTTCTTTTTATGTTGCTTAATTTGAGTTCTTTGTAGATCCTAGTTATCAAGCTCTTGTCTGATTCATAATATGCAAATATCTTTTCCCTTTCGATGGCTGTCTCACTTTGGCACCCTTGGTAGAATGCTGTGGTGTCATAGCTCACAGCAACCTCCAACTCCTGGGCTCAAGCGATTCTCTTGCCTCAGACTCCCAAGTAGCTGGGACTACAGGCACCCACTGCAACGCCCAGCTATTGTTTAGAGATGAGGTCTCACTCTTTGCTCAGGCTGGTCTCAAACTCCTGAGCTCAGAGGATCTACCTGCCTCAGCCTCCCAGAATGCTAGGATTACAGCTATGAGCCACTGTGCCGGCCTGCTTTGCGATTCTTTTTTTTTTTTTTTTTTTTTTTTTTTTGAGACAGAGCCTCAAAGCTGTCCCCCTGGGTAGAGTGCTATGGCATAGCTCACAGCAATCTCCAACTCCTGGGCTCAAGTGAGTCTCCTGCCTCTGCCTCCCAAATAGCTGGGACCACAGGCGCCCGCCACAACGCCCGGCTATTTTTTGGTTGCAGCCTTCATTGTTGTTTGGCGGGTCCGGGCTGGGGATTCGAACCCGCCACCTTAGGTGTATGTGGCTGGCGCCTTAGCCACTTGAGCCACAGGCGCCGAGCCCTGCTTTGCGATTCTTAATGGACAAAACCACCAATGTTTAAGCTGCCACCTGACACAGAAAGGAAGCCAGTGCCTTCTGAGTGACTGACCACATAGCCAGCAATCCTGCTCCTGGGTATTAACCCAAGAAAAATGAAAATCTATGTTAACATAAAAACCTGTATGCAAATGTTGCCAGCGGCTTAAAGCTGGAAACACCCAAACCTGGAAATCACCCAAATGTTCCCCAACAGGAGGATGGATCAGCCATCCACCAAGACAGCCTTCGGAAGGAGAACTACTCAGCAAGAAAGAACAAGCGGTGTGACTAAATCTCGAACTGTGCTGTTCCCAACCACACACTGGAGGATGCCAGTTCTAAGACGTTCTTGCAAAAGAACTCTAGGGACAGAAAACAGAATGGTGGCTGCCCGGGGCCAACTCCAAACGGGCACAAGGAATTCTCGGGGAGACAGAGCCGTTGTACATGCTGACAACATGACTACAGGCATTTAGCAAACCCCACAAACCTGCTCTCTAAAAAGGATGGATTCTACTGCCTATCTACCAAGGAAAGGTCTTAGCCGTCTTCTCTGAGGTTGTCAGCTGCGGCCCATGAGAGAAGAGTCATGTCATCATTAAACTGCTGTAGAGAATGTCCTCTGCAGAATTGACTGTGACACTTCTCCAGCCACGCGTGACACCGTCCTTCCACCCATCAATCACAGAGCTCTGCCTGAGCGGGGACCTGATGAGATACTCCGGCTGCTTTTGGGAGACACCAGCAATTCCATTCATCCATTCAGTTCTCTGGCGAGACCCCAAGCATCCTCTCTGTGAAGGGCTGTTACCAACAAGCCACCAGCAACACAGAACTTACTGGTAACTCCTGGTGGAGAGAGCCAGGCCTGGAGGAGCTGAGGAAAGCTCCTGTCCTGGGATGGAGGCTCCTCTGCTGTTAGTTTGCTGGTGCTGGACCTAAGCAGCCAGAGCACAGGTGCTGGAGGAGGAAGTAACCAGTGAAATGCTTTCCGCTTTTTTTTTTTTTTTTTGAGACAGAAGGGAGCCAGGAAGAGCAGAGGAGAAGGTGCTCTTTGCATGTGGGGGCTCAACAAATGTTGGCCTAGGTTGGGCGTGGTGGCTCACGCCTGTAATCCTAGCACTCTTGAGAGGGCAGGGTGGGTGGATTGCCCTGAGGTTAGAGGTTCGAGACCAGCCTGAGCCACAGTGAGACTCTGTCTCTACAAATAAAGCCGGGTGCTGTGGCGGGTTCCTGCTGTCCCAGCTACTTGGGAGGCTGAGGTAAGAGAATTGCTTAAGCCCAAGAGTTGGAGGTTGCTGTGAGCTGTGATGCCATGGCACTCTACCGAGGGCCACAAAGTGAGACTCTGTTTCAATTAAAAACACATGAAGAAAGAAAGAAAGGAAAAAAAAATAAAAAACTACAAATGAAGATAACTGAAAGCCAATTGAAAGCAAAATTAAAAAACAAACAAACAAATGTTGGCCTAACCAAAACGTTAGGGTTTGATATAAACACCAAAAACAACGCCAAAACGAACTCTTCAACCTGAGGCATTTCTTTTTTCCCTTCTTCCTCTGAAAACATCCTTCTGAACATTCGAGAATAGACACAGTGACTCTCTGAAGAAAACGAAACAGTCTCTCTCTCTCAGTGCCAACTCTGCCTACGGGATGCCAGTTACTTCTACAGCACTGACAAGTTAGGGAGTGAAGCTTTCAAGGAGTTGCCCCAAACTGACTTTGTGACAGTCTATCCATCCCAGTGTCCCAACACTGCCTCCCTACTGCCTGGCCACAGAAACGTTACAAACCAACAGGAACTCAGGAAGCCAGCCCCTCTCCAGAAGGCCAGCACAGCTTGTGCTCCTGGGCCCTGGGGACCGGCTACCAGCACAGCTCCGTCTCCGGGTTACAGAGAACTTGGTCTTCCACACCCACGGCCAATTCAGCTTGGGACTTGCTCAGGTACTCTGATTCTCCTTGACTGGTCCTCCTGTCTGTGGGTGGAGGTGTTTGTAAATGCAGAGAACCTGGAATTCCATGCTAATTGTCAGTAGGGGGTTGGTGCAAGGATTTCCACGGCAAGCATCTCTGAGCTCTGCAACAGGGTGGCTCCCGGAGTGGCCAGAGTTTAGGTATCAGCACGGAGGTTGTTCCTTCCCGGATTCCAGGGGTGAGATAGGAGGTCCTGTGTTTTCTATACCAGTTCCCCATCCTATGTTCCAGCAACAGCTGATCGAAATGATCTGATACAGGCTCGGCGCCTATAGCTCAACCAGCTAAGGCGCCAGCCACGTACACCTAAGGTGGCGGGTTCGAATCCCCAGCCCGGGCCTGCCAAACAACAATGACAGCTGCAACCAAAAAATAGCCGGGTGTTGTGGTGGGCACCTGTGGTCCCAGCTACTTGGGAGGCGAAGGCAGGAGACTCGCTTGAGCCCAGGAGTTGGAGGTTGCTGTGAGCTGTAATGCCATGGCCCTCTACCCAGGGGGACAGCTTGAGGCTCTGTCTCAAAAAAAAAAAAAAAGAAATGATCTGATACAGAGGCAAGAAGAATGCTGTGCACTTTTCATGAATGACGCTGGCTGGGAGCCCAAGCGACACTCCAGGCTAGAATGGGGAGGGTGCTTATTTATTTGTAAGGTGCTACGTCCCACCAAGTAAAAACAGGGAAATGGAGGCTGCTGGGCGCTGGGAGGGGGAATTACTTTTTCAAAGATCAGAACTGGAGCCATCCCATCTGGCCCCAAAGCCTCCACCGTCGTACACTTCCAGGCCTTTGAAAGAGCCTGGGTCCAGGGGCTTGCAAACTGGATTTCCCTCAAACCTAGTACATGCGTCTCTGGGAGGTGGGGCCGAGGAACTGGGGCTGCCTCTCCAAAATAACCAACACCCACAATATATACAATATGGTATGAAAAGCATAAGCTTTCATATTCCCCAAAGCAAATGTTCCTGGAGTCCCAAACTCCTATGTTGAAGTTATAACCGAGAGCATACCCCATTGCAGATGTCATTTCTTAAGATGAGGGTACACTGGACATGGTGATCCCCCAGCCCAGTGAGAGTGCATCTTTATAAAAGGGAAATTAAGACATGTTTAGGCACAGAGATCAGGGAGCCAAGTAATCCCAAACATTGCCGGCAAACCCCAGGAGCTAGAAGACACCCACAGAACAGGCCGACTCTAAGCAGGAGTCCCCTGCTGACTCCGTGATGATCCTGGACTCTGTCCTTGGGAGCTACAAGATGACGTTTTCCTTTCTAAGCCAGCTGACTTTGTGGCACTGTGTAGCTGCCCTAGGAATCGGAAACACCCGTGGTTGACATTGCTTAGGACAATATCTGTGTGGGCTGAACGCAGGACAATGACACAGAACTAACCCCACTGGGGGGGTGACCATGGCCTGGGGCGCAGAGAGGGTCTGGACATGCCACCGGGGGGGGGGGGGGGGGGCAAATGCCGGCAGGGTTCCCAGCGAAACGGTCTGCTTCTTAAGAGCTGAATGCTGGGGTGGTGGGGGGTGCCAGGTTCTTTTTTCCACTAATGTCACTTTGTACGTCTTAAACTAAGTATCTTCAATCTTTTTTTTTCATTTTGGAGCCCCAATGACTTGTGGGAAGATTCCTCCTGGTTCCTGACAGAGCCGGGCCAGACCCCGGGCTGGGGCTCTGCAGCTTCACCCCACCCCTTCCCTATTTCTGGGGGGTGGCGGCTGCTAAGCACAAGGTCCAGTTTGTCAACAGAGAACATACGTGATAGGCCTTTTAACACATACCGTAAAGTAATGTCAAACGTATCAGATAACGGCTGAATCAATTCTTAAGTTTCAGAACACTGCCTAGGGCCCACTGGCCCATTTGAAGGGGAGGCAATTTGGAAGCTCGATAAATCTCTAGTGCAGAATCTGAGGCTGAAATGCACACATCAGGCCACCTCACAGTGCTTGCCCATATCTGTCACGCTCAACACACCAGCTCCTGTGTTAATTTCTACCTGATTTCACGGGAACACAAGTGTCAAGGTAAGAACACATTCCCTAGTCCACCCTGGGATTGGACGCCCCAGCATCCTCTCCTCTCCCCTTCAACACTCTTACTAAGAAAGCTCTTAGCACTTTCTCTTCCCGACCCAATGGTTTCAACCCATGGTTAATTGTTCTGCTCACAGTATAATGAAGACGAATTTCCCCCTGACAGAAAACCAAGCCTCTCACCTGACTCCTGGAGGTACCGATACACCAGAAAGTTCACCTCGTCACTGGTTATGCTCATCTTAGCCTCACCTCTCAGCGATGAGGTCTTAAGGAAGTGGGAGCCACCCTCTGTTAGAAAAAAGCAGAAAGAACTGTTGAAACATTGCCTGCATTTTTTATTTCTTTAGCTACAATCTTTTTAAGATAAAGACAATACCCATGCCATTATACACATGTAGGTGATCAATATCTGATTTGGATTATGTCTCGTGACTCTGTGATTATACAAACATTTTAAAATTATATACATTAGAAAATATACCCTGTTGGCTCGGCGCCTGTAGCTCAGCGGCTAGGGCACCAGCCACATATACCGGACCTGGTGGGCTCGAACCCAGCCCAGGCCTGTCAAACAATGACAACTACAACCAAAAAATAGCTGGGTTTTGTGGCAGGTGCCTATAGTCCCAGCTACTTGGGAGAGTGAGACAGGAGAATTGCTTAAGCCCAAGAGTTGGAGGTTGCTATGAGCTGTGACGCCACGGCACTCTACCCAGGGTGACATAGTGAGACTCTATCTCAAAAAAAATTTACATACACACACACACACACCCAGGTGAGATGTTTTCCACAAAAAGAAGATTTGGCTTACTTTATAAGGCCAGGGTGGTGTAGCGTATAAGCCACACTAATGAAACCAAATTCAGGGCAACAGAGCATGAAAACGACAACTAACTTTTTACTGGGTACGGCTCTTGTGTGTGTTGTGGCTCTAAGTGTGAATGGGACCCTGACGCACACTCGGGCAGATGCAGCTTAGATAGGAGGCACTGTGCAGAGAGATGGAGGAGAGTGAGTCACATCCACACCCCTGGGAAGAGTAACCACAAGTTTCAAGAGAAATGACTGACTGCAACACCTTTCACTTGCCAAAGTGTAAACGGTTAAAACGTTTCAGCGACACCCTGCACGGGCACTGCACCTCTGGGTGCGCGCCGTGTGAGAGGAAATGTCCATGAGAGTAACTCGGAGGAGCTAGATACCCTCGTCAGGATGCCTGCATTGGGCAGGTGTGTGTGTGTGGTGATCACAGGGGCCACTTTGTCCGAGGCAGCCCTCAGGACGGAGTGTGGCTTCCTTCCAACCACCCTAGTTAGAGGCAACAGCAAAGCCCCCCAAAGAGAAGGTCAGGCAGTGGAACTCTTGCAGGAGGACAAACCAGAGCATATCAGCGGTAACAGCCCCTACAGAGACCACCACGGCTTATGCCAACAGCACTAAATTATTTTTAGGTGGTTTGGGAGGTGTCTTCGGTGTCCAAGTCACAGATTTTCAGGCACCTTTACAGTCAGCAAAACTTTTAGTGCTGAATGAGAATCACTCTTGTTTACTTAGAAAAAGACCAAAAAAGACCACGTGCACATCCAGTTGGAACTTCTGTGATACTTAATGAGGGGACTCAGTGTAAAGGCTGCTGTCAGGGACACAGCTTAGCCCCAACTAGTCCTGTCCCCGGGATAATCCCCTCCACTTGAGTATGGGCGGGACCTGCAACTTGCTGCTGTACCACAGAATACATCAAAGGACGGGTGCAGGTCCCTAGGTTACATCACATCGTATGGCAAAGCTGACCAGATGTTACCCCCAGTCATTACATTGCAGAATGAAGCGGCCTTAAAGATAGAAGCTGCTGTCATATGATCTGTCCAGGGGCTCAGGGGAGCCAAGGGCCTCAGTACTACAACCACAGGAACTGAATTCTGCCAACAATCTAAACTTGGAATAAACTCCCCTCACGCTGCAATGAGAAAGCAGCCAGGCCAGCACCCTGACCGCTAAGCCACAGAAACGCCCAGATGACAAAGGTGCCTGGTTCTCAGGGCTGGATCCCTGCTGATGTTACAGCAGACACCTCCCACAGCTGCCAGAGAAGGTCCCTGCACCTCTCAGTCTGCACCTGCGACAGGGCTGGATTTTATAGTCATCAGAGCTTTGCTTCTCCAAACTGCTTGTCTTCTCCGCCTAATGTGGTGACATTTCTGCACTTTTGGACGCACTCCTAAGAAAATGTGATAGCCAAAATGCAAACCTGTGCTGAGATTTGTACTTGCACTCTGAGCATTTCATTCGTAAGACAGTGTTAGAAGAAAATATTAGAGACTGAATAAGAAGCTATGGAATGAAGACATAACCTAATGAGAAAAAAATTAGTTACAACTTAAGGAAAACAAATTAAACAACAACAAGTGTGTCTGAGGGAACGTCGGGGCTCTGAGCAGACTCCTGGTGATGGTCTGCTGCAGGAATGGTGACAACTTGGCAGCCACAATGTGAGGAGTTTTTGCTTCTCTCTGTATCCTGCACAGCTGGAAACCTCTGGTCTTATATCCTCAAGTTCTGACAGTAAACAAAGCGCAGTCATTACAAATGTCCAAAAAAGGCACTCAAAAAAATAGCTTGCAACTACAAATCTCAAAGCAAATGCATTGCGTGGTCACTACCCACAGGCTACATACACATTTTCGAATGATGGCAAATAAGGACTTTCCAAATTAATTTTGAAGAATCTTATACAAAAATACAGGAAGTAACTGTGGTCACCTTTCCTTGGTTTACCTGAGCTCTTTATTCCCGTCCAGCCCTACCAGCTGTGATTTATTACGTAAGTAACTTTCTATGTTTTTACGTAGATAAAAACAAAATTCTCAGCATCCTCATCTTTAGCTAAAGAATTTTGGTTAAAAAAAAAAACAAGTCACTGAACTAGAATATGTACTGAAGTTCAGCAATTACAGGAAAGTCTCTGTGAGTTGACCTCCCAAGGGACGGAGAGAAACTGGCCAACACCCAGAGACTGGCAACATGAGGAACTATACCAGCTACACCAACATGGACGGGGGGGGGGGGGGCCCCGCAGCGGCAGAACAGCAGGAAACTGTAACCTCCGACGAGGAGGGTTTCCCAGTTTGTGTCCAATCTGTGACAGTTAGGTACCTTTGCACC
>CAUYTI010082680.1:0-38864 GCA_963575145.1 Galago senegalensis
AGGGTTTAGAAAGGAAACATTGGCTCAGCGCCTATAGCTCAACTGGCTAAGGCGCCAGCCACGTACACTTAAGGTGGCGGGTTCGAATCCCCAGCCCGGACCCGCCAAACGACAATGACGGCTGCAACCAAAAAAAAAAAAAAAGGCGGGCGTTGTGGCGGGCGCCTGTGGTCCCAGCTGCTTGGGAGGAGGAGGCAAGAGACTCGCTTGAGCCCAGGAGTTGGAGGTTGCTGTGAGCTGTAATGCCACGGCACTCTACCCAGGGGGATAGCTTGAGGCTCCGTCTCAAAAAAAAAAAAAAAATCCACATAGTATCATATACACACAGTTTTTAAGTATACATTTCAGGATTTCATCGCTCCATGGAGCCTAGCCATAGGCCATAGACAACAAACCTGTTGATTTCTTTATGATGCATTTCACTGATGTGCTTCCCTTAGATTTGGGGGCCAGCTGTACCCATGACCATGTTTGAACCTACCTAGTAACCTTACCTATATACATCTCTATGGAGGATTAGGAAACTGAGTGTAGATGACTCCACATGGATCCATTCTCTTTTTTTTTTTTTTTTTGAGACAGAGTCTCACTGTGTTGCTCTCTGTAGAGCAATGTGGTGTCATAGCTCACGGCACCCTCAAACTCTTGACCTTAAGCAATTCTCTTGCCTCAGCCTTCCAAGCAGCTGGAACTACAGGCACCCACCACAATGCCCAGTTATTTTTTTGTTGCAATTGTCATTGTTGTTTAGCTGGCCCAGGTCGAGTTTGAACCCGCCACCCTTGGTTCATGTGGCCAGCTCCATAACCACTGTGCTACAGGTGCTGAGCTCATTCTCCTTCCCCTCTTATTTCCCTTCCTTCTTCCCCTCCTTAAAAATAGTTCATAGTTCTCATAAAGGCCTCCTGCATCTGCATAGTCCTCTATGATCTTGAGATTCTGGCTCTGTTGATTGGAATAATTCAATGTGACATTTTTAGGCAATGTGTGAGAAAGAACAGTTTGCGAACATAAAGTCAGTTGATTTTAAAAGATCAGCTTTCTACTGTTTTGTTTTATTTGTAGATCTTTACATGTATTAAACATTTGGGCCCTGCGTAGCCTGGTTTTCCTGTGATAATGCATCAGATCAGCATGACCCATGGGGTCAATCCGTGTCAGAGATCAGAAGGTGTTCGCTTTTCATCCAGTGAAGAGAATGACTTGTGCATGATTACAAACCATGATGTTGGGTTCTATGTGTAACAGCTCCTGTGATAGACTAGTTAACCTCCGAGTTGCTGTAGAATTGGATCATAATATAAGTCCTGTCATGTCCCTCCCACCCAGCAGGTGGTCACTTTTCCTAACAACCAAAGCCTTCTGCACTGGCAGAGAGAAGCTCTTGCTGACATGTCTATTTTGGAAGTAGTGGACGGGGCTTCCATTCTCATTCCATGACACAGTCTCTTGCTCCACAGTAAACGCATTCTATCCTTGCTTTTGCTAATAACCAAACTCCTCTTTGTGTCTCCTCTCTCCATCTCCTTGCCTTGCTCTCTCTCTTTCCAGTGTGCACCTTTCCTCATTTGCCGGCCAGATTACAACTATAATTACAAAGATCAAGGCTGTGACTCAGTCTTGTTTTGTTTTCATCCCTGCCTTGTAGCTTTAGGCAGATGACTTCTTAATCACCGTGAGGACGTAGGAACCTCTGGCGAAGCATGAGCATGTACTCTGTGCTTTTGGATCCCAGCCTTCCCAGCCAGCTAACGGTGGAAGGGGATGCAGTAAAGGCAATGAATCAGGCAGCGAACCAGAAAGAAATGAACACTCAGCCTCTGTCACTTTCTTTCTCTGGAGAGTTTCATTCTCAGCAGATTCTGGAGGGACTATCAGCCTGTTCTTTAGAGAGCAACAGAAAGAGAGAGTTCAGGTTCTGGAAGAATATAGTAATGAATGCAAATAGAAACCAGGCTGTTTCTATGATTAAGGTGTAGTCAGCAATGCTCTGAACACACAGTCGGGGAATGGTGTCATTTTGCCAAGGATGCAAGTATTTGGATGAGAGAAGGTAACTCAAGGTGGCTCGGGGCAGCAGAGATGGTGGTATTGGTGGCTCATTTCCCCTGACTTGTTCCCATCCAGCTTCTCCTTCTCTTCTTCTTCTTTGTCTGTCCATTTCCCTCCCTCCATGTGGCCCTCTCACTCTTTGGATTTGGCAGCCCTGAGTATTGCATCAGCCTTATAGAGGGCAATCTGGGAGCGAGTGGATGCCGGTCTTGGTAACTACTGCTTTATTGTTTAAAAACGTGCACTATTTAAAAGGACTCAAAGCTTGAAACTGACAGCTCCTGAGGATAAGAATTGGCTCTCATGTGTCTTTGTTTCCTAAGAACCTAAAATAGGGCCTAGAACAGGACAAAACAGATGCTTAAGTAACTTGTTGAAGGAGTGCATGGGCTAAGACCATGGGCTTCAACAGGGTCAAAAAGCACGTAGAGGCAAAAAGTGTGATCAGAAAGACTCCATGTGATAGGAGGTGCTTTTAACATCTTGGAGCAGCACAGCAGGTACAAACAGTACCAAACAACTGGATCAGCCCAGGTCTAGAGAAAGAAGCTGTGCTTCAAAACTGGGCCAAGGCCAAGGACTGGTTCCAGTAGTGTGACAGCAGGCTAATAATTTAACTCTCTAGTCTTCAGTTTCCTCACCAATAAAATTTGGGTGATAATACTAACTTGTCTGGGAAAGTGAAGACAATAGGCGTAGTGTCTCGTAGAGTGTTTGACGTGTACGTTCTCTGTAATTGGTAGCTTGTATGTCTGTTGAAGTTGCCCATATCCGTATCACTAAGGCTAGTTGTACAAAAAGGACTGAGACTAATCCTGAAACTGTAGAACGTATCAGCTTGGATCTTCTTCCAGCAAGTGCCTTCCTTGGTACAAATGCCTTCTTGCAAATAGAGTATTAAAACAGAGCACCTGCTGATGCTTGGGTCCACCTCCCTCCTGTTAAATGCATTCAGAAGCTGAATTCTTGCATAGCAGAGAGGTGTTAAAGGACCTCTGCTAGCTTTTGAGCTGTGATTGCAGAATGAGTTAGTGAGTCAGGGGTGAGGGCACAGCTGAGTCCCTCTACATATTCTTCTCGTCTGGAAGTTTTATGGTTTTTTAATTCTTATGAGGTTTTTGGAAAAAATTGCTTTCGTGAGCATTTTTTAAAAACGTTCTCTAGCACCAGCCACAACACACTTGTAACAGCAAGAAAAACTAGGAAAAGGGACTCCCCACAAAATATAGAAATGATAAAACTGACTATTTAAATTCATTTAATAAGCTTAACTTGAACGTGCTCTCTGGACTCAGAAATGAGCCAAGGCCATTAGAGGCACGTGACAAGGATTGAGAAAATAGGGTCCTTGCCTCACGGGAGCTTTGTATCTAGAAGCAGAACACTTGGAGAGTGTCTTAGCCAGTTTACCCCCCCCCCAACTTGTTCATTTCCCAGTAAGCAGAACCCTCCACAGCAGCGGTTCTCAACCTGTGGGTCGCGACCCCTTTGTAACAATGAAAATACATCCCGAATTTCAGTTATTTACATGATGATTCATAACCGTAGCAAAATTACAGTTCTGAAGTAGCATCAAAAATAATTTTATGGTTGGGGTTCACCACAACATGAGGAACTGTATTAAGGGGTCGTGGCATTAGGGGGCATTAGAAAGATGGAGAACCACTGCTCCACAGCAAAGAATGGAACATGGAGGAATTAGGAAGCATATTATGTTCTACGGATTTCTTTTTTTTTGAGAGAGAGTCTCAAGCTGTCACCCTGGGTAGAGTGCCATGGCTCACAGCAACCTTTAACTCGGGCTCAAGTGATCCTCTTGCCTCAGTTTCTCTATTTTTAGTAGAGACAGGGTCTTGCTTTTGCTCAGGCTGGTCTCAAACTCATGAGCTCGAGCAATCCACCCGTCTCGGCCTCCCAGAGTGCTAGGATTACAGGCATGAGCCACCGCGCCCAGCCTGTTCTATGCATTTCTTGAAAAGTTTATTCCGAAGTGTCTTGTTACTCCTGGGATACTTTAATTCTCTCTTTAAAATTCTCTTGAGTGGAGGCGCATTCTCCTCCATTCCTGGAGAAAGCATTCTTGCAGCAGACATTGGTTGACGTCCCTCAATTTAGAAATAATTCCATTTGCCTAAGTAGACTCAGAAAGTTAGTATCAAAATATTTTAAGATTATATTCTCAGAATTGATTGCCAAAGGTTTAGAGATGCTTACTCATACCTTGCCTTTCTTCTGAGTTTTTAACAAATGGAAAATCAGCACAAGGAGCCAGGTGAGTGTCGTAAATCAGTATCTACCTTATTCATGAGCCAAGTTGAGTCCCAGGTGCAGATCCAAAACTACTTTGGAATAGATTAGCAATACTTAAAACATCCGAAGGATTTGTAGCCAGAACAAATTAGAAAGTAGTATGGATATAAACCATGAAGAACCAGCAATTTAATTTCTGGTTCTATATCCTTGAAATTCTCTGACATGCATACAATAAAGTTCACTGCAACATTCTGTATTCAGTAGCCAAAAAACTGGAAGCAACTGAATTGTCCCCCAGCGGGGAGAATTAATAAATAAAACCCTCTGTGTTCCTACAGTACAATATTGTGTACCAGTTAAAAGAAATGAACCAGGCATATAAATATATATATATATATATATATATAGTCACAATTAAAGGTTTGAAATCATATTATTAAATGAATCAATCATATGCAGAATGTTAAAAATCGTGTGGTACCATGGAAATTAAAACCACAAGAATACCATATATTATTTATAAAGGGACATTCAACAAACATTTTATTAAGCACTAGCTGTATACTAGGCACTGACAGACACCACACACACATGCATGCACACACGCACAATATGGTTTGTCTTTACACAATATATTCATAAATGATATGCATTTATACCCATTATATATTTAAGCATGCATATGTACTTAAAAGTACAGAATATTTGTTATAATGTCATGTGAGGTGAATGTTAAGGAATCTAAGATGATGCCAAATACACAAAAGCACCAAAACCATGGCCATGGCTGTTCCTGGGTTGGGGAAGGAGGAATGGGTGGTAGTTTTATTTCTAGCAGCAGATGTTACAAAGTATTACTAGTTCTTACTAGTTCTTAGGGGAACTAGTTCCGGAGAGTCTACACTAGCTTAATACATCAAGTTGGAGAGGCGTACTTTGATTCACATGGGCAGATTCAATCAACGCAGCCACTCTGTGACTTCTCAGAAAGCTTATATTGATCTCTAACGCAAAGGGTATATGCAGAATGTAAAGGTGCCAAAATTCTAATATGATTAGAAGAATTCCAAGTCCCCAGAAAGACTGGGTAAAGAGGAAAGGCTGGATGATGGAGAACTTACGGTATGAGTTGTCAACAATGGCTGACAACACATTTAGAAGAGGAGGAGGGGAAAACAAGTTTCATTCTCGCAGGGCAAGCAAGCCGGGTTCTCTAATCTAACTGCTGACCTGGAGTTCAAAGGATTGAGTCCCACCCCGCCTGCTAATTCTCAGGATGGCCTTAGCTGGGCTCCTTTTATGTTGGGTGGTCTTGATGAGCCTCGGGGGATGGCATATCACTGCACTCCCCTGGATGAGGTACCCTGATGAGAAAGCAACTTAGCTACCTCCCACAATTCTTTATACTTTTCTGTATCTTTTAAATTTTTCAAAATCATGAAATATCTATAAAAAAACAGGAATATGTTTAGGACAAAATGTCAAGTAGGGGGGAGTAGATTACACAGCAGTGACTAGTCAAGCTCACACCTTCCCTGTGTCCCAGTGATACAGGACAGGTGGCGCCCCAGCCAGTTGAGCTAAGCTGGAGGACCTGCTGCCTTAGCCCTTGCAGTGTTGGTGCAGCAGCCGAAGGGGGCTGGAGGGTAGGTGGTGAGGCGGGGGGTGTCGTAGGAGGCTCCAATAGCCAGAGGGACCAGATAACTGCTGGGGTGACCCCAGCACCTTAGGTCTCCCTCCCTTTGCACTTCAGGCTGAACCAGGAACCCCACCTTTTTTAGGCCTGGCCAATTTCACTGCCTGGTCAATTTCATGCAAGTTTCCTAGGTCTGAATGAAAGAGATTGTAGCCATTCATTAACTGAGTTGGGGCCCCAAGCTGCTAAATGTAACACCTGAGTTCCCCCTCAATAACCCCTTGCCACTGTATATACCTCTGAGCAGAGAGCTCTTTCCCCCACCTGGGTTCTCTCTGCCAGGAGCTTTGGCGTTTTTGTATTCTTTTTCCTTTTCTGTAAATAAATCCTACCTCACCACTGATCTGTGGTCCCGAGACCAAGAACCCTTGAAGACAAAATTCGAGTATCACCAGCATGTGCACCTGGGTAAAAGAAAGCTTTCAGAAAACACGAACACAGGCAATGGGCCGTGCTCTAAGTCTGTGGCCCCCAGTCCCTGAGCTGCAGACTGGTATAGTTCCATGGCCTATGAGGAGGAACGTACAACGTAGGGCCACACAGCAGGAGGTGAGCAGTGCACAAGTGAGCATGGTTTCATCTATATTGACAACCAGGGCTTGGCACCCACAGCTCAGTGGTTAAGGCCCCAGCCACACACTCCGGGGCTGGCAGGTTTGAACATGCCCAGACCTGCTAAATAATAATGACAAACAAAAGCAAAACATAGTCAGGGGTTGTGACGGGCACCTGTAATCCCAGCTTCTTGGGAGGCTGAGGCAAGGGAATTGCTTAAGCTCAGGAGTTTGAGGTTGCTATGAACTGTGACACCACAGCACTCTACTGAGGGCAACAAAGTGAGACTCTGTCTCAAAATATATACATATATATAGAGACAGCCAGTGCTTCCTGTCACTCCATCACCACCTGATCTCTCACCTCAGCCATGGCATTAGATTATCATAGGAGTGTAAATTCCACTGTAAACTGCTCATGTGAGAGACCTACATTGTACACTCCTCATGAGAATCTCATGGCCACCCCAATCCCATCTATGGAAATATTGCCTTCCGTGAAACCAGTCCCTAGTGCCAAAAAGGTTGGGCACCCCCCTCAAAGTCACCTGAAAGCTCCTGACTTAGATTCCATTTGAAATCACTCCTCTTTCCAAGGCTTCTGATAATCGTGGCTGCAGGTACTGTTGGTTGCCTAACCTCTGTTAATTGCTGGTCTCTTTGGCCAGTTGGTCAAATGTGTGACAACTATGAATTTGGTCAGCACTTCATAGCCCATTCAGCTGGGTAGTCCCCATAGGCCCAATCACTTCTGCTGGCCTGGCCTGTCATGTATCCTTGGGCCCCTCAAGTGTTATCTTCCCAAAGTGCTCATTCCCAGGAAAACAGGATGGGGAAACCAGGCCTGTGGAAGCCTCAGGATCCATAACAAAGCCCCAGGAGCTCTACTTGTCTTCCTCCTCTGGGGTACACCCAGGGTGGCCACCCTAGCCGTGCCCTGGAAGAGTAAGGGAGTCAAAGAGTGTTCTTCCCGACATTGAACCTGGGGCATCTACTCCTCCCTGCCATCCAGACCTCTCTCCCCTGCATCTGGTTAGTGCATTGTCCATCTGCAGATAGGGACTTCCCGTCAGTAACTATAGTCTTCTTCCTGACCAAGTGTATGTGTGTCCTATTTTGAGAAAGGAGGGGAAGATGAGCCCTGCCGTCTATCAAACAGTGCCACTCCCCTTTGTGGGGAGAAAGGAAGTATGTCCCTCTCCTCTCCCTCCCTGGTGGGCCCAGCCCATGGAACAGTGAAAGGCCTCCTCCATTTCTCCACCTCTGACTGGCCAGGTCAGCCACAGGGCCTCAGGGAGTGCCAACAGAGGGAATGATGGGGACCCGCTGAGTCTGACCCCTTCTGACAGTTCTTGGTGGAAATCTGTTTGTCACAGAGGTGTGTGACCAGACTCGCCAAGCCTCCATCCATGTTCAATATAAGTGCTAGTGCATAAACAATTGCTTCAGGACAAAGAGCTATAAAGAGTTTGTCTGGGGGCAGCACCTATGGCTCAGTAAGTAGGGTGCCAGCCCCATATACCGAGAGAAGTGGGTTCAAACCTGGCCCCAGCCAAACTGCAACAACAACAAAAAAACAGCCAGTTGTTGTGGTGAGGGCCTGTAGTCCCATCTAGTTGGGAGGCTGAGGCAAGAGAATGGCCTAAGCCCAAGAGCTAAAGGTTGCTGTGAGCTGTGATACCACAGCCTCTACCAAGGGCAACAATGTGAGACTCTGTCTCTTTAAAAAAAAAAAAAAAGGGTTGTCTGGAAGGCACATGTTTGTCAAGAAGAAAATGAATTAAAATCTCAGATTTGCTAAATCCATGTCTGAAAGGAAATGAATCCTAGGGGAGACCCAAGAAGCCCTAGTCCACAAGTGGATTTTCCCAGATTTCCCAGCTTGATGACGTGGTGGGGGGCGGAGAGAGGCAGGTATTGAATCTTAATGCTTACACTTAAGAATACACTAATTAAGACATCTCTTTTAATTAAGTCCATCAAATAGCATGGCAATCTTCTGGAAAGAATTCCACAAAAATTTATAGTACATCTATTGATCATTATAAGAAATCAGTCACAACAGAGAAAACTTTTATAAGATTGTATTAAGTTAAAAAGCAAAATTTAAAAATTGCATCTTTAAAGGGATTGAAACTATATAAAAATGATATGCATATGGAGAGACTCACATGAAACTTGAAAACTGATTTATTGGGGAGATGCATTTTTAAATTTTATTTTGATTCCTTTCTTGTTTGTAAAATAAGAACAATTTTATAAAATGACATTCTGCCGAAGAATTCTGGAGAGAAATGGCTCTTCAGATGGAAATCATCTTTCCTTTTTGAGCTCTTAAAAAGAGGGCAAACCCCTGAACAGTGTTAACCTCTGATTCTGCTGATGGTAATTCTATCCTCTGGGGCAGGAGTCGGCCAACTATGATCCATGACCCACAGGCCAACTCCAGCCCACAAGACAAGAATAGTTTTTACACACTTAAATGGTTGGGGAAAAAAACAAACCAAAAGAAGACTATTTTATGACATGTAAAATATTGTGTGAAAGTCAAATTTCAGTGTCCACAAATAAAGTTTTATTGGAACTCAGCCATATTCATTCATTTACTTTTCTCTATGGCTGGTTTCATGCTTACAGTGGCAAAGTTGAACAGCAATAGAGACCATATGGAGTGCAAGGCCTATAATATGTACTGTTTATCTGGCCTTTCTCAGAGGAGTTTGCCAGCCCTTGCTCTCAGATGTCAATTCAGTATGACCGAGAGAACATGGACATCCCACGTTATTGCTGTATGTCCTTCACCTCACTCAACATCTTTGAAGTCATCAGAGTGCCAACCTCAGATAAAGCTTGAGCAATTTGTGCCATAAGCCTTCTAAAATATCCTCCTTACTGTTGGCAGAGTGCGGACTCAGGTATAATAAACACTTCATGGGGGTTTTAAAGCTGTTTAGTTAATACTTATTCTCTCTTGGAAATGAGAAGCCCACTATGCCGGGGTTGTTGTCACGGCTGTTATTATCACAGTGATCATTCCTATATATGGTCAAAGAAACAGTCAGAGGCTGTCACACTCCACTGCTTATTACAAATGAGATCTTTTTCCAACTGAAATAATAACGTGCGAGTCTAATTAGAATAAAGCTCATTAGAGACAGAGACGGCCATTAATGCCTCAATTGATTTTTCTAATGAAGTAAGCCCGGGGAGGAGACTTCAACAGCACAGCTAATTATTTTTGCTTTTCTTCAGCATTTCTTCAGCATTTAAAACTGTTCTTATAAATTGTTGTTGGCCTATAAACGAAAACGCTGCTGAGAAGCGCTCTCTGATTAAAAAGGCGCTGACATATCCAGCCCTGGGGCAGGGGTGGGGGCGGCTCTGTGCCCAGTGGGAGGAGGTTCAAGCTCAGCAGTCCCCAGGAATGTCTTTTCTTCCACATTTCCAGCCTCCTACTCAGGGCATTTGTTCTAGATTGGACCTAGCTAGTCGTTCACAGACGCTCAAGCCCTAGAAAGTGGCTGTCCTGTCCCTGCAGCCCTGATTCAGGAGCAGAGTTGAAATGTCCAGATTCTCATAGAAACTTGAACCTGGGGTTGCCTCTGGATGGTGATGCGGGGAGAGAAAGTTTTGGAAAAAAGGTGTTAGATGGGCGGTGAAGGGAGATGCCCGTTGAATTTATGCACCAAAACGCACATGGAGTGTTTGTGCTTCAGTGATCAGGATGCTCTTTTGCCACCAGGAGAGAAAACAGTTAAGTCCCACAGTACAAGACAAAAGCTGTCCAGAAAGGATAACAGTGAGTCAAGAAACTGAGACTCTGGAAGCCCACAGTTAGAAAGGAAGAGCAGGAAGAGGAGTTACGTGATGGAAGGAAGTACGTAGTTGTTCATTCAGTCATTCAACAAACAATAAGAGCGTGCTTTATATACGAGTATAACAACTTACACTTTGGGGAAGAGATGAACTTCATTCAAACAAGCTTCCGTCTGAGCCTTCATTTAAAAACTTCACATTAGCTTTCTCCAAATGTTAGAGTTTTGACTGGAATATTTAGTTCTCTGATTCCATCACCATACCTGTGAGTTACTTTACCTCAGAACTTTGTCATGACAGCAAAGATGGAGTTGAAGAAGCCTGACTGACATTATGGAAAGAGAACTAGATATGCTTCCACGTGTAGCCCTGCAGTCCCCACTTATCTATACCTTGGCGCTCTGGGGTTTCGGTTACCTACATTCAACAAGATGGGTGAGGACAGGACAGTAGGTATTTTAAGAGAGAGAGCACAGGCTCAGCGCCTGTGGCTCAAGCGGCTAAGGCGCCAGCCACATACACCTGAGCTGGTGGGTTCGAATCTAGCCTGGGGCCGCCAAACAACAATGATGGCTGCAGCCAAAAAATAGCCAGGCATTGTGGCGGGTGCCTGTAGTCCCAGCTACTTGGGAGGTGGACGCAGAAGAATCACTTGAGCCCAGGAGTTGGAGGTTGCTGTGAGCTGTGATGCTACAGCACTCTACCAGAGTGACAGCTTGAGACTCTGGCTCAAAAAAAAGAGAGAGCAAGAGCACACTCACATGACTTTTATTACAGAATATTACAATTGTTATATTTTATTATGATTTTTGTTAGTCTCTCACTACACCTAACTTATACATTGAACTTTATCAAAGGTGTGTATGTCCAGGAAAATATAGCATATATAGGATTCATTACTCTCTGTGGTTTCCACTGGTGGTCTTGGAATAAATCTCTCTTATAAGTGGGGACAGCTGTACTTAAATAAATAGAAACGATGACTGATGGACAGAGGGATTCAAGTATCATCTCTGCTCCTGCTGCTTGCTGTCCTGTTGTCCCTCTCCTAAGTTCCCGGCCATTCTGGTAACAGGACCTGTGCCCTATTCTCTGCTGACACTTTTGCCTCAAAACTTATGTCAACTGTGTTATTAAAAAAGGACTTTGGTCCAGGCATGGCGGCTCACCCCTGTAATCCTAGCACTCTGGGAGGCTGAAGCAGGTGGATTGCTTAAGCTCAGGAGTTCAAGACCAGCCTGAACAAGAGCAAGACCCTGAATAGGGCACCGGCCCCATATACTAGAGGCGGTGGGTTCAAACCCAAGGGCAAGACCCTGTCTCTAAAACTAGTCGGGCATTGTGGCAGGTACCTATAGTCTCAACTACTTGGGAGGCTGAGGCAAGAGGATTGCTTGAGCCCAAGAGTTTGAGTTTGCTGTGAGCTATGACACCATAGCACTCTACCAAGGGCGACATAGTGAGACACTGTCTAAAAATAATAATTTTTTTAAAAAAGGCTTTGTTTTCCATCATGATCTGCAAAATTCTGACAGCATCCCTCCCCTATCAAAGTACCACGACACTCCTGTATGACACCACGCAACAGCCTACATCCACCTACCCTTCTCCCAGAGCAGCCTCCCTACGGAGCGGGAGTATTCATAACCCTTGTGATGTGAGCCACACAGAGACTCTAATAGGTATCAGCAGACAAAGGTGAACAGACATTTCCTGCCCCCTTGAGTAAGGAACGCAAACACTTTGCTCTAAATTACTAAACAACATGGTGGTGTGGTAGAAGAACCACTAAGCGGGAAAGAAACTAATGCTCCCTAGAGCAACATGGAAAAGTCCACCCGAAGATATGGCATTGGAGCCAGATCACAGAGTCTGATCAGCCGGATAGAGAATGCTGGGAAGGGCTGCACAGGAAGAGAATGCATATGTAAGAACGCTCTGGGGTACGACAAGGACCCTGCAGGGACACGATGGGTGCTTGGTCTTCTCAGGTTTTATTTGCTTATTTTGTGGGAGAAAGTGCATGAACCATCCCTTAGTAACCATTTTCTCTTTGGGATATTAGACTGATTTTTTTCCCTCATGCCTAATAAGAAGGCTATAGTGTGGATATTTGTACATATATTTTCAACAACTTTATGGAAGTGTAATTCACGTAACGTAAAGCTTACTCATTTTATGTGCACAATTCCATGATTTTTAGTAAATTCACCAAATTGTGCAACCATTGCCACGCTTCAGTTCTAGAACATTCCCATCACATCGCTAAGATCATTCCTGCCTGCTTACCCTGAGTCCTCATTCCCACCTTCAGCCCCAGGGAACCAATGCACGTATTTTAAAAATATATGTGAGGTTTTATTTTCACGTCCGATTTCTATGATATGAATATTTTTATGACTCTCAATACAGGTTGCCAATTGCTTTTTTTGAAGCAGCCATACTGTTTTAAACTGCTGCCAGCTGTATATGACAATTGCGTTTCATTCTACACTCTGAAGAATTAAGTATCACTATTTTTACATTTCTAATGATTTTGTATCTTTTGCTTACTTGAAACAGATCTTTTTTCTACTTGTATTTTTTCTGGTTTTATTTTGTTTCAAATGTGTTTTCTTAAAAACCACTCAGTTCTTACCTTTAGTAATCTTAGCAATTTAATTTACCTTCACTTTCTAATTATTGTTCCTTTGGTGCAAATAGTTACAACTGAGTATTGTTGAATACTCTTTTCAAGGATGCTATTGTTTTTCTGCTATTTTCAACATTGGATCTTTTGCTGTTTTTCAAAAAGGTTTAATGAAATGAAGTTGCATTGGAGTGTAAATTAGATGGTTTTGCCTCATTGATATACTTTTCAGTTACAGAACATGGATAGCATTTAATTGCAGAGCATTGAGAAATTGTGAAGAACCAACTGTAAAGAATTCCTTTGTGAACTGTTCTCTCCATGGAAATCCATGCTAGACTGAAAAATAAAGAGAGAGAGTCCTAAGATACCCGTGATAGTAAATTTTATATGTCAACTTGACTGAACAATGGGATGCCCAGATAGCTGATTAAACACTATTTCTTTGTATGTCTGTGAGGGCCTTTCTGGAAGAGATTAACATTTGAATTGGTGGGCTGAATAAAGAGAGTCCTCAAAAAAAAAAAAAAAATATATATATATATATATGTATTTTCACTTCTACCCTTTCCCCTTCATTGGAATTCTCTTACTGCTCATTTTTTTTATTTGCATGAGATTCTTCTCTCACTTTTGCTATGTTTATACTGTGTGCTGCTGATATTTTTCCCCCAGTATGAGCTTTGTCTTTTTATTTTGCTTCATTTTATTACCATTTTTTGACAGACAAAGGTTCATTTTTACATGTTCAAGTATGTTCACATTTCACTTTGCAATTTTTTCATACCCCTTGAAGGCTTAAAGGGTCATCTTCCCTTCCTTGGCTTTGATTGAAAGTTCAGTGTTATGTTCTGTTACATTAATGTTTATTAGATTTAACACAGTCTCTTGGAACCTGTTGTTTCTGGTGATCCCCCTTGTCAGATATTTAATTCTTACGTATCTTAAGGTATAGTTCTGGGATACCTTGTTCTGTGCTAGTGACTTTTTTTTTTTTTAATGGGCCCATTTTTAAAAGAACCTGGGAAAATGGATACACATCCAAGAAAGAGAATCCTTATTCCCAAGTAATGGAACCAGCTGTGCTGTTGGTCTAGAAAGACATCCTCTTAGGATAAAATCCCTTTCTTTCCAGTTTTCATGGTCTAACATGTTCCAGGGGAAGAGAAGTCTTTCTGTCCAGAATGTGGTAAATGGAGGTCTGTCCTACATTAGATGAGAGGTTAGATAGGAAAAACTCTAGGTCCCCTACCAACTCCAGAATTTCAGAATTCTCTCCATATTTTTTAATGACTATCTACGTGTTGCCTACACTACTCTAAATCCTGCAAATGCAACAGGATAAATTTCTGCTTACTAGGGGTTTCTGTTCAAGGGGGAAGATAGTCAATAAAGAAATTAATTAATATGTTAATAATGCTGGATAGTGATAAGGAATATAAATGAAAATGAAGCAGAATAAGAATTGCTGTTTTAGGTGGCACCTGTGGCTCAGTGAGTAGGGCGCCAGCCCCATATACCAAGGTGGCAGGTTCAAGCCCAGCCCCGGTCAAACTGCAACAAAAAATAGCTGGGTATTGTGGCGGGCGCCTTTGGTCCCAGCTGCTCAGGTGGCTGAGGCAAGAGAATCACCTAAGGCCAAGAGCTGGAGGTTGCTGTGAGCTGTGATGCTACAGCACTCTACTGAGGGCGTTGGAGTGAGACTCTGTCTCTAAAAAAAAAAGAAAGAATTGCTATTTTGGGGCGGGGGGGTGTGCTCCCACCTACTGGGCACAATGTAAAGGTATATGGCACACTTCCTGGGTGGGGGCACAACTACAACAGGGACCTTACCTAACAAACACAAACATTGTAACGTAATTATTTGTGTTCTCACATTAATCTGAAAAAAATAAGTGCTATTTTGTGTAGAGTAGGAAGGCAATGTGGTGGCCTTTGGGTAGAAATCTAGGACATGGGAGGTGATGGATGGAGTGGGGGTTGGGGACCAGCGAGCCAGCCAGGAAGGTAAAAAGCTGGCACCCAGATCCCCAGTGGCCCCTGTAACCCCTGGGACCCCATGGTGCTTAACTTGTGTGAGAGTCTGGATGTAACTGACTGATCTAGATAGGAGCCCAGTTTCTCACCTAGACAGCTGTATTAACTGTCAGAGAGGTTGGTCTCATTTTTCAATATCATCACAAGATAAATAATTTATTAAGCATCTACCACGTGCTTAGCTTTGGTATTGCTTCTAATTCCCATGATAACTCTACGAGTTAGGTTTTACTGTCTCCACTTTACAGATGGGGAAACTGAGATTGAGTGTGCGTGTGTGCAAGGCCGAATGCACACATGTCTACATGAATGTGCCAGACTGGAGAATAAAGTCACCTGAAACTGGGTTGCCAGTCCTAGACTGTCTGATTTAGACTCGGGTAGGAAGAGAACATTAGGCACATGGGGGAGCAGTTTCCTTATCTGAAGTCACACTTCGAGCTGACTTTAAACTAGCAGGATTTAAAATTAGGATAAAATCCCTTCCTCTACCACTCCTTAGTATCTCTAATTCCTAGCCTAGACACTTCAACAAACAAACAAAAATCCCTACCCTAGAACCTGAGAAATGTATATTCTTAGTTGACCTAAGCTTCTAGTTTCCCTAAAAATAATAATGCAGATAACTGAAGAAGAGATAGAAGCCAGTGCCCGGAGCAGGGTGTGGTCAGAAAAATGTGGGTAAGCAGAAGCTCCTTGGGATTTTTTGAGTCTGGACTCGGATGCCCCTGTGGTTCTTTGAAACAACCCTTCCTTGGCTCCGTGCCCATAGCTCTGAGGTTAGGGTGCCAGCCACATACACCAGAGCTGGCGGGTTCAACCCTGGCCCAGGCCTGCTAAACAATGACAACTACAACATACAAACAGCCAGTCATTGTGGTGGGCACCTGAAGTCCCAGCTTCTTGGGAGGCTAAGGCAGGAGAATCTGAGGTTGCTGTGAGCTGTGACACCACAGCACTTTACCAAGAGCGACCTAGTGAGACTGTCTCCAAGAATTAAAAAGTAAAAGAAAGGAAGTAAAAAAAAGAAACAACCCTTTCTTATCAGCATCACTAGGAGTGTCCATCCTTCCAGTTTGTTGGGGGCCCCTGGGGGTTCTGCTGTATAGCCTTCTGTTCATCCTTTGCACAAGGGTGGAATTGTGACTAACAGTCCCCACTTCTAACTGAGCAAAACATCTTTACAGAGACTTCCATTTTGGGTCCCTTAAAAGCGGGAAGGCATACTTCAGCTAACAGTGTAGCTCCCAACCCAGCTCTATCCCACTTCTTGTCTTCTGGCAGCTGGTGATTTTAAGGTCCTCGTTTTAGCATAGTTATTTAAAAATTAAACAAGACCTGAAGTCATTTGCAGAAGCAAGCTCCCTGTCCTGCCCAGGAGGGCTGGTATGTAGATGGAGGCCCCATGGTGCTAAGATGGGGCCCCTCCAATAAAAATTCTCTCAGATCTCTTTTATTTATTTGATCAAGATCCCCGAGAAATTACAAAGCCAGGTATCCACATGGCACAGTAATCCATTAGATGATCCTTAAATATTAGGAAAATGTAAAATATTCCCAATATACAGATAATGTGACAAGTGTATAATACATTTGAGAAATACTTACATGCAAAATTATTATTATCTGTAGGTACTGGCACTTTCAGGAATAAATTCCAGTTATTTAGAAATTCCTATCTTTAAAAGAATATTTCCACTCAGAGCATGTAATATAGCACTTAGAAAGAAAAAGTTAAAGGATATAAATAATAATACTTGATAAGGACCTTTTATAAAGCCCTTATCGATGACATCAAAATGTAGACAGAGTAGGCACTTTGGGTCTGGACTGTCCATTATGGATGACAGACTGAGAAAGCCAGGGATTTTGATCAAGACAACCCAGACAAGTCAGATACGGAGCCTTAAAGCCCAGTCCCAACTGTGTCTTTGTATACCCCAGTGGAGGGAGGATAAAATGTGTTCAAAAGCAACCACTGTATTGTACAAGCCTTGGAGTAACCTGTTTTGTTAACAAATGAATCAAAAGCCTCTGCCTTTCTTGTGCATCCCACACACACCAAGCATAGTCCTAGATGTGTTATAAATATTTAAGGAATCCCTATAGGTTGTTTTTTAATCCACTGTAGGATGAATTGAAACTAAGACATCCCTGGTTTATGGTATTCCTCAGTAAAGTGTTGAGCTCCCAACATGGGGATATAGCTGTAATACGCGAGCTGTTAACATTTTATTCTTTCTGATGGGAAATGGGTCTCCTGCACAGATTGTCCATTTGGCAATTTCTTGGCCAAAGGCTGAGTCCTGTGTGTGCCTGCTATAGTAGAAATGTTCGCCAGTGTAAAGTAAGGGCTTATTTGGGGATTGGTGAAGCTTTCATGCCTTGAGATATCAGCCAACATGCATTTATGACCCATTTATTTTGTACCTAGTGATCACTGATAAAGGCTGGATTCTCGTGCCGGGAGATGGAGGAATTAGACAGTTAAGTTCATGAACTCATCCTAGAAAAATTGCTCATAACTCATTGCTGAATATCACTTGGTCACCAGGTGGCCAAGGGGGGTACTTTGAAGGTGACCATAGTGATATTTAGCAATGAGGTATGGAGCACTTTTTGTAGTTTGAGTTCGCAAATTTAATTGTCCAACCAGAGAGGATACTGTATACGAGGATATTGATGACAAGTAACTGTTCCTTAGAATTTCTCATTCACATGTTTTTGTTTTTTCCTCCCAGGGTCGGGATTACTGTTCGGAAGAAGAAGATATCACATAGCACCGATTCTACCACACAAACCAGGAGCTACTACTGTGTAAATAGGTTACACCCCAGTTGAAATCTTTGCAAAGGTCGGTTCTCTTCAACAAACAGCACAGCAAAAGAAGATCGTTCCATACCGTATGCCCCATTAAATTACAGTGTTTCTTAATGAACTTGCAAAGGAATATTGCTAAAAACAAAAAACTGTTATCGAACTTTCTTTGTTGCTGCTAGTTAAAACTTGTTGCAACTTTCCACTTCTCTTGTGTCCAGGTATGCAGCAAAATTCTGCAGTTTCACCTTAAAGATACTGTTGATTTTACAGATGCTCTCCAACCTATTTTCTATAAGATGAGGTAGTGGTGAACTCTCACATATCAAACTTCTCTTCTAGACTGGTTCTGCTTCTAAGACAAGCATCTCCTGCCCTCTCTCCTTCCTCCCCGTCTCCCGCACAGTCCAGAGACGGACTGGGCCTGGCTTCTCACTGGCAGTGTTGAGCTTGGGAGATGGAATGGTTGCTGTGGCAAGCCTTGTCTCTCCGCTCAGAAGAAGTGGAGAGGCTATGATCAGTTAAAGCATGTGACATGCCTCCTGAAAGTGACATGGGAGCCAGTGGCAGGTGGTGTCCTTTCATAGGTATCTTACTCAAGGATTAAGTTTGCAACATTGGCTTTGCTCAGATGCAGTTGGAAGTGTGATCACAATCATTTTGAATCCCTCTTCCTCACTTTTTTTTTTTCTAAAAAAATAAAACATTTTACTGTTTTTATGTATCCTTGTCTTCTCCCATTCATCCAGCTCAGTGTCTTAAGATGATCCTTGGGTATGGAAGTTGAGCCCTCCCTTGCAGTGACGCTGATGGTCAGCCTAAATAGCTCCCTACCCTTCCACTGGGGTTATAAGTGGTAAGAAGAGATGAGGGGACGTCCCAGGACTTTGTAGGAGGGCCTTGAAACCACCCTGTTACCTTTCATTTTATTAGCAAGTAAGCCATCTTATTCAGTAATTCTCCCCCTTCAGAATGCTACTTGAGCCTTGCCACTTTCTTCTTTTATCTCCAGCACTGGATAATACATGAAAAGTATTTGCCTACTCGAAAACATAGTCCATTTACACTGGTGATGATGTTCGGAGATGCGAAAGCCAAAAGCCCCTGGCAGTGGTGGGGAATGTTTGACTGTGTGTCCAGTAGAGTTTATTTTTCCATATTATATGAAGAGAATGATCTCTTCTCAAAGACAGAAGTAATATTTTTAACAGATATTGTCACAAGTAAATAGCAATCAAAAGGAGAAAATAACTTTTGTATTTTTTTAACGTGTTTGATAGCTTTGACGAGGGTTCTCTTTGTTACTTTCAGGGGAGGGCACCCTATTAAATGCCATGCCAGCAGTCCTGGGCGGGGTCTGTCCCCCAGAAATGCAGGAGCACTGTATGTCTCTTGTGTGGTTGTGAATTTGAAGGGTCTTGGTATCAGCCACGCTGCCACCCTCCAAAGGTGGGTAGTTAAGATGTTCCGTGTACGTTTGTTCTTGCTAAGCAGATGGGCCTTGATTTTAAAATCCATCCCCATAATTGATGTCACCACTGATGTGTTCATAGTGAGATTCCCTCTCTCCTTCTAGGCCTGGGCCAGCAAAAGTGAGGGGTAGGAAATTCTGTCAAGCATTGTAGAAAATGGACTCAAATATTAGCAACAAAAATCCCTTAATTCTTTGAGCCAGCAGCAGCTATTTTGGGGAGCAGCTGTGGTTGTTACATAAATAGAGATGTAGCCAAAATTTTAGGCTTTTTTATCCTGCTTCAAGCAGAAAAATGCAGGGGGAGTGAAATAGCCGCGGGTTTTAGGTTCCCTCCCCTTGTATGGTTTCTGGCCAACAGACTGAAATAGTTTTCCACAACTGTAAATGAACCACCAAGCCCCACCTTCGCCTTGTTCACTGGGGACTTTGTTCACTGTTTTCTGGAAGACCTTTTCTGGGGTTTCTCGTTCTTATCCAGCAAGAATGAGGCAAATGCTCAATGTCTTCTATTCGATTTCTCTACTCGGTGTCTGGACAGTGTCTCCCCAGAAAATCACCACCCTCTTGCCGAAGATGAAACATGTTCGTCTCATCCTGTTTCTCTCACAGTCACGTTTTAACATTTTGACATATTCCACATGGAACCATGTGTTTCTTGGGAGCCTGACTTTTGAGTGTTCAATAAAACCAGAAGCCTCATTTCCGTGAAGGCCGGTAGCTTTTCCCCGGGGGCTCTGTCCACCATGCTTCACCCTGGGTCCATTTTCGATGGGTAGCAGTGATTTCATCTTCAGACACATTTGGTACATCTAGAAATAGATCCCAGCAATGAGGTGGTTGAGTGGGTTGGCGTGACTCGCTCGATGATGGGAGCAACACTCAAAACTCTCTGTTTTCCATGTGTTGGTTTTTAATCATAAAATTGTCAAGTGATTTGTGTTTGTACTTTTATTTTTTTATATTTTCTGAAAGGATCTAAAGCAAAAATATTTTGCCTTCCCTCCCCCCGCCCCCGTGTATCTAAACATTAAGCAGATTGCCTCAGATGCAATGAGAAAAAAAAATAATCCGTGTACACGCTGGTGGATTCTGCTAGTTATTTCGGTAGGGCTCGGGGAGATGGAAGGAGGGAGGGAGGGAAGTGGCCTGGTGGGTAAAGGGAGAAAAATGAAGAGAAACGAGGGCTGGGAGGCTGGCTGCTGCAGCATGCAATTGCACATCCAGCTGCCTCTCGGCCAGTGGGTGGGGCGAGGCTGTCCCCAGGATTTACAGCTGGATTACACATGCCTTCTGTCCTCGGAGCTGTAGAGTTGTAAAAGTTCACCCGGGTATGCACAGCTTTCTTTTGGTTGGCGGAGATTCGGGTTATGGAGTACTATTCTCCTGAGTACGTGTTCATTACTGGCAGAGAACCTTAAAAGAGAGAGGGGGTGTACCTCAGTGATGCCTCCTAGCCCCAGGCTTACGTGAGCATGGAGTGGTCTATTTAGGGACAAAAAAGGTACAAAGTCCAGAGATGAGGAAACTGGGTCGGCCCTCAGAAACAGCAGCCTGCCGGGAGACAGGTCTCTCTTCGTCTGCAGGGCCCATGATCGGAGGCTGGGTTTTGATGACCCCAATAAGAACTGACCTGACCCAGGAGTAGCTTTGGCTCTTAATCCCCTGGGCCAGCACTGTCCTCCTTCACACTGTGAGGTGAGGAAATACCTCTGTGTCAAGGGCTCACCTGGGCATCCAAAGTGGCCACAGCAGCAAGCTGATAGCCCGCAGGAGCAAGCCCAGGGGCGATGGAGCCCCCCCCCCATCTGATGTCATCCCACTTTGAATTATAACTGTGTCCTTTCACCACCTCATCACTTTTTTCCTTTAGGGCTGAACTCTGCCATAAGCCTGCTAAAAACAGAGATTATACCTCTCATGAATTTTACCTCAGTAGCCTGGGATGCAGGCTGGCACATTGATTGCAAGCCCTACTTAGACTCTGGGCAAGAATTTCAATGAGTGTTCCATCGCTACTCATCTTAAAAAAAAATTGGCTGAACATGTTGTTTTTTGTAGGAAGAAACATTTTTAAACTCTTAATGCTAGACAATACTGACTTGGAATCTCGGACTCAGGTCTCTGCTGTGTTCTTTCTGGAAAGATACCGTCGGTATCCAAGGTTCTCTTCTTCTTCCTCCCACCTCCCTTTAAAAAAAAGGCATTAGATTGTACTCTATAATTTTATATAAAATCCGCCTTCCATGCTTTTCCCCTTGCGGGACATTTTCGGAGCTTGATTTCTTTGTACACCTCAGAGTTAGATCTTTTTGTTAAGTAGTGTAAAACCCCAGCAAAATAAAAAAAATGATAATAAGGCCTGGTGTGGGGAGGAGACGGGCCACAAGAGCTTTATCACCAGAAGATGCTTAAAGCAGAAACCTTGGCCTCTCCATGTCACTGTGGGGCTTTCCCATTGCAAATGTGCCCGCAGTAAACCTGGAATGTCATACCCAAAGTGTACAAATTGCCTTTTGCCACTGAACGGGCGTGTTTATCAACAGTCCCTTTTTTATATGTCTCTGGAAAGGGATTAAACAGCTACACTACAAAATGAGGCCCGTGGGCGAATTTATTTACTTTTGTGACAGACCTTAGAAGGTTTCACGACCTATGCCGTGTTTTTCGGGACACTGGTACCTTTTCTGGGATCTAATTGGATCTTCGGAGAAGAGGTGCAATGAACAAATATATGTTATTTATACTCACCCTGTGCCAGACCCTGTACCAGGCATTTTCGAATTGTTTTGTGTAATCCTCACAATGACCCTGTGAACTGGATGTATTACCCGCATGTTCTAAGAAATCTATCTTCAGGGTAGAATGCATCTACCCAGCAAAAATGTCCAGGTTGAAAGAAGGAAAGGTGGTGTCATTCACCTACTTTCCAATTTTTTTTTTATTATGACCATGCCCTCCGCAACACTGTGAAAACAACCCTTTGGGGGCATCTGCCTGCCAGAATCTCTTTGGCACATCTGTCACTCCATTTGATTTCCTCCTAGGGAGAGATTTCTTGATATTCCCCCATCTAAGCTGCACACAAACCAGAACTGGCCACTGGCTGACAGGATGACTTCAGTGCCCAGAAGGAAAAGGTTTGGGGATGTAGGTGCATCTCTCCCCCTGGGGCCCTTTCAGCATCTGGAAAAAGTACCCTGGCAGTTCTGTCCTTAGATACCAGGTGCAACCAGAACAGGCTTCTAAGCGCTGTGATTTCTTTCCCGAGTTTACAAGGCTTGTTGTTTTGTCACAGGCTGCATCTTTTTAAGGTTAAAAGCCTTGACCTTCAGAGAGATTTGGGAGAATCTGTTCTCCAACCAAGGAGGAAAGGCAATGCCTAGACAAACCACTGACTTCCATTGAAATCCTTTCTTGTAGACTGGGTTCTGCTGTCTCTCTTTGACCTTTGGACTGGAGATCTCTATCTTCGGGGCTAGTTGAAGCCCTGAAACTAAATGGGAAGTTCTTTGAAGACCTTAACTGGTTTAGAGAGTCACGTGATGACTCGGATGATCGTTTAAATACCTTGTTCCAAGGTCAGAGGAGCCAAGAACTCCCCAGGGTTCCTCTCCTTGCTTCTTCAGGCATATCCTCTAGAGATATGAGTCACTTTTCCATAGAAACTGCTAAAGGTGCTGCCTAGAGGGAACCCACCCCCACCCTTACTTAACTTAAAAGAATCAAAAGAATTTCCTGGTGAAAAGAGGGTGCTGTGTCCAGTTTTCCTTTGAAAAATCTGTCCCCAAGGTCCTACTTCTTTCTAGCCTGGCAGCTGGCACTCCCTCAAGATGATGTGGGAAATGGTTCTTACCTCTTGGAAACTGCAGGAATCGCTTTTGTTCATGAAATTCACCTCTACCCTGAAAGCCTCATTCTGATATTGTCTGCCCTCTCTGCCCTGAATTCCCCCTTCTTCTCTTCCCAGAAGTTATTTTTAGCCCAAAGCTTTGAACTTGATTAAGACTTAGAGGTAGTAAAAAGAACATCATAAACTCAGCCAGAGATGCCCTCAGGTCTCTAGGTTTGAAAATAACTCTGGAACCTTGGGGGCCACTTGGCCTTGCCTCAGAGTGAAAGAATAACTTTTGGATTCCTGGCTTTTCAATCCAGACCCTCAGGGACTGTTTTCTTGACAGGCAAATAAGCAAGGGTAGTTTCTGCAATAGATTTCAAGCCAGCTTTTCCAACCAAAGCAAGATACAAATTCATAAAAATTACTCTCTTCTGCTGGAACAGAACCAGGCAGTTGCCTTATTAGGCCTCTAAATTTGGATCCATTTTCTTAACACACACTTACACACATACACACAAAGATACATAGATAAAGAAAATATATTTTATTATTGAAATACATCAATAAAGAGCTATATTTTGCCTTTCAGTAATCTCAGATAATGTCTAGGAAAGTATTGGTGTAACTATAGAAATACCAAAACAGGAAAAACTAGTGCTCACTCTTGTGCAAGTTTGAGTTTGACTCAGACAAGAGGATCAGGTCCTGCTGGTGGTTTTGCCTGGTGTCTCTAAATCAAGATGTCCTCTCTGCTACATGTGTTTGACTCAGCTGGACCTCTAGCCTGGGCATTGTGTCTGGCATCCTTTCCTCCCTGAGGATGTGTGCCTGGTCCAGCTACATCCGACCACAGCATTTGTCACATACTCTCCCACTCATCCATGTGGCCTTGACTGTGGCATTCCAACAGCTCCACTAGGACTCCCCAACACCCTTGTGTGGAGTTGGGAGGCCCTTCATGTAGGTAGACCCAGCTGTAGCATTTTTTAACAGGACTCAATCATGGAGCAGATTATTTACAGAGTGCCTGGTACACTCTAGGCATGGAGCTAATCATCAGCAATGCACAACTGACCCAAACCCAGCTCCCACCCTCAAGGAGCCTACCAGTCATAGGGGACGATGTGTGGAAAAGCCCCAGTAAGCAAAAAGCCTGGGTGCCATGGGAGTATCTCATGGGAGCAGCCAGCCCAGCAGCGGGAATCAGGAGCTTGCTGAAAGAGGTGACATCAAAGCCCAAATTTGTGCAAGGACTGAGGGGAGAGCATTGCAGAGGATCTTTCAGGCTGAGAGGACAGCATGGGAATCAGCTCAAAAGAGAGTCAGTGTGGACCCAGAGGGCCCTCTGCATGCAGAAAAGAGGCTGGAGCTTGGAGTTGAGGAGGGAGGTAGGAAGAGTGAGGGACGACAGGACAGTGAGCTGGGCCAGCCCCACATGGCTCCCAGGGCTGTGATGGGGTTCAGGAATGTAAATAGGAGTTTCAAGTGGTGCTTTGCTCCCCAATACCCACAGCTTAGGCCCCCCAGAGAGGTAAGCATAGTAGTGATGGGGGCGGGGTGTGGAAATGCACAGTGCTCGATGGGATGATTTGTTCCAGTGCATCCTCTGCCCCCACCTCTGCCTGGACTCCTCTTCCTTTCACCAAAAGCTATTTGAACTCAAGGGCTTTAAGCCAGGCTGGATCTGATTTAGAGACATAAAGGGGGACAGTTCTGGGTCATCCTGACCTGTCTTAAGAGCCACCAAGGGTAAAAATACCTCCTGGGACCAGGCTGGCGTCCACCCAGGGGTGAGAATACACCCTAAAATAAACACACGGGAAGCAGTAGAGAGCTTCCCCGCCAAGTGTGTGATCTAAGCAAAGGCAGCTGCTCATGGGCAGCAGTCCCCGGATTTGGTCACATACACCTGGTGGTGGCCTTCCCCCGGATTAGGTCACATACACCTGGTGGCCACACTTTTGCTACCTCTCCAGTGCATACCTGAATCCTGCTAAAGGGGATTTTTTTTAAAGCACAGATGCATTGTATACAAATGAGAATACCCATAAGCCCAGACAGCTGCTGAGGGAGGACCTGACGGAGGGACCCAGAAGCTGCCAGAGCTGGGAGCTCTGCAGGTGTGAGTCAGGGGCCACTCAGAGACCAGCAGAATCCTCTGTGGAGACAATTTGTGGTGCCTTTTAGGTTTTCCAAAGACCCTATAGAGAGTTCAGAGCATTGGGGGTTTTTTTCTTTCTCCCCACCCACACCCCCAGAAAAATAATTAGGAAAAATTTAGGATGAAGAAAAGGAATTAGATGCATCAAAATACCAGCTGTAAGCCAAGATGGTTTCCAGAAGCTCGCATACAAGCTCAAACAAAAGACAATTCCCCTGGAAAGCGGGCAGAATTTGGGGCTGCAGGCAGTGGCTCTGGCCCTCTTTGGGGATCCCAGAGGGCTCTTGCTTCTCCTTCAGGCTGACTTCGTTTTGCAAGACCCTCATACTTGCCCACCCTGGGTGCAGTAGGCATACTCAGTAGCAACCCAGCCTTCTGGACCCTTGGACAGATTTTAGCTCAGACACCCACTCTCTTCCCAGATAGTCCTCTGGCTCTTGACTAAGGAATTTCTAATTCTGTGTCTAGTGGCTCCCACTCAAATATTCCATAGGCCTAGGTGTTTAGATCTGAATTCGGCCAGTGCAATCTTGATGCAGGAAGCCAATAAAACATTTGACCTTTAACTATCGCTTTAAAATTAGAGCCCTGGAAGGTCCCCTTGGGGCTGTGTGGTCACAGAAAGTAGGCCAAGTTTGCCTTAGGGCACCATCTCCCCATTTTCTGCCCTGGCCCATTTCCCACTCTTCTCCACTTCACTGCCAGGAAGGGATCAAAATGCCTCCCTGCCAGTTGCCAGTGGCTGTGTGTTTGCTCTTCCCAAGGATATTTGCATTTGATTTAGAAACATGGCCTTATGCTCAAGGGGAATCTAGCGGCAAGATTACAAGGCATAAGCTCTCAATCAGGTGTGGGAGACATCTTGGACATTGCTCTTCTGAACACCTGCAAAGGCTTCCTCAGGTGAGCATGGGAGGCCAGAAGGGTGGGCTCCCTAACCACTCAGCTACCCACAATTTCTGTAAGGCGGGGGGCACCCATCTGTTTCAGGCACACATGAATCAGCAAAACCTCTGTGAGATGCACCCCTCTGTATGTTGATTAATTTGTCTAAAGCATGTATTCCTTTATGTTTGTACTAACGTGTTAGGCACATTATTAAAACGTCCACGGCATAGACATTTTAAATGAATAAGATGCAAAATACTATAAACAGAGGTTCTGGCATTTTCTTTCTGAACCCCTGAGGGACCTTGGGTATCTCGTGATATGAACATACCCACTTTGAACACCACTGTTGTGGTGCAAATCAGTACTCAGTGGCACCCCAAACCACTAGGCAGCACTTGGCCTGCAAACTAAGAAGGTTGGAAGGCAAAATCCTGAGTGACTTCTAATCTGGGAGATGAGGCGAGAAAACTCCCAAACAGCATAAATTTAAATAATTCAGAACCCTGACAGGAGAGCTGTCCCCAGACAATAGTGGCTGCAGGTGCTACGGAAAGGTCAGGTCCAATGTACAGGGCCATGGGGTTGTTTGTCCTCCTACTCTGGGTCTCCAGAAAAGGCCAATGGCAATATCCCAGCTCTCTCCTGATTGGAATTCTTTGAACCCTCAAAGTGCTTTGGCAGTGCTACTCCCCACGGCACAGTGGGCCCATGTCGCTTGAATATTATTTTTGATTTGACCACTAAGATGTTAATGATGATTCTGTTCCGTTTTGAAAAGGATCTGAGAAAGTGTACAGGTCTAATTATATATACATATTTATACATGTGTATTTTTGTTTGTTGTTACATTTTGACATTGGACTTTCTATTAAATAATTTTTAACAGTTGGCCTGGCTTTGTTCTTTTTGGTCTTCCTTCCTTCCTGTATGTCATGGTGGGGGGGGGGCTGTCATAAATGTCTGCAAAAGACCCTGCCCAAGGCCTTCTTGTCCCTCTTCTCTTCTGCCTTCTTCCCTATTCCACGTACAGAAAGGGCTTCTCCTTTCCATTCCTACACGTTCTTCCGTTTTTACAAGGTATGTGCTACATCACGCTCCTATTTGGAAGGTCCCAAACCTTGTTTTCATCTCCTCCGACTTTCACGACAGCCCATGCTGTCTCACCAGCCTCAGCAAATTCACAAATCGACAGACTTGATGGAGTTGCAATGGGCAGTGGTACAAAACGATGCCGTGAACCTTCCCTCCTGTGACCCCACCACACGCACAGAGGCATGCATCTGCACACACACAGCCCTATCTGTGAGGCCTTGACAAGCTACTTAGCCTTTCTCAGCCTGAGCCCAGTAAAAGCAAAAGTTTCCTCATGGGTTTGATTTGAGGGGATCCCATGATAAGTTCTAAACAAACGATCATCTGTTCTCACAAACTCTTTTTCTGTTTATTTACTCTTTTCACACAGCTCATGTTTGTTAATTACACAGTGGGTGTTACCCACACGTGGGGTCAGGGATGTGAGGATGAAGGAATTCCCTCTCCGAAGTCGGAGGCCAGAGGGAGCAGCAGGAAGAAAGAGGCCTGAACCTCATAGACTCACAGCCCCAGGTTCAACTCTTTGGCCTTCCAGGATTCACTGAACAGAAACACACACATGGTCCCAGGCACACTATCAAAGCAGAAAGCCACAAGTACTTTCCCGTTGCTCTGCATTCTCTGTCCAGCCCGTCCACCTCTGGTCAGTACTGTTCCGATCAGCCCAGCCAGCCTTCCCCCCTCCGCCCTTGCTCTGGGGAACAGCCTGTCCTGCTAATTTCCTAATGGTGTGGCGAGAGGGAGGGAGGAGGGTTACACCAGCCCTTAGGGAAGGAGTGGATAACTATTCCCAGGCTTTTTCCTCTGAGCCATAGAACTGGAAGTTCTGATTTGCTACTGAGTTTTACAAGCTATCAAGGCAAAAGTAAATGCAGGGCCCAAGCTTGTTCTCTCAGAAACAACAAACCTCTTCCTCCAAGCAGAGGCTCAGTCAAAATCACAAAAGCCAGCCAAGCTTAAAGCTCCCTACCACCACCACCACCACCTTCACCTGCATCTCATACATTTGTGCTGGTCTCCTGCAACCCTGATTGACTCCTGGGGCTTCCTTTAACCTTATCCCTAAGAGGAGTGGAGCTCAAGAGACAACTGGCCACCTCTTGGTACTGACTCCCGAGAGCTCTCATCAGCTTCCAGTTTACGGCTAATAACTGGACTGCACCCTGAGGACAGTTGCCTGGAGTTCTTTTGTTTGGAATAGGGAGGTGGATGTGAGGGATGGAGGGAGGCGGAGG
Source organism: Galago senegalensis (assembly GCA_963575145.1). Lineage (NCBI taxonomy): Eukaryota > Metazoa > Chordata > Mammalia > Primates > Galagidae > Galago > Galago senegalensis. The sequence goes on from CAUYTI010082680.1 coordinate 28,543, forward strand.
CCCAGTACCACAGAGTGCCAGTGTTGGCTGGGTGGAGAGAAGCCAGGCGTGAGCAGTGTGGAAGCACGGCCTCCTCCTGCTCATCAGAGATCTCCAAGTTACCATCACCCCTGCAACTGGCACTGCCCCCAAATGCAGTGACCTGGTGGAAGACACAAAGCTCTAACTTCCCAGCCCCCATCATGGCACTAATCCAACTGCCCGCTCTCCATCCCCTGGCCAGCTCTCTGCCAACTGCCACGTTCATTTGCGCACACTGGCTTCTGCCACCTGCACCAGGAAAGCTCTCCGCTCTCCACCTGCACTGCAAACCAAGCTTCTTTCAAGAGCCAGTGAAATTGACAGCTCACTTGAGGCCTCACTCCACAGTCCAACCCAGGCCAGCCTCTCCTGCCAGAGAACATTCCCTTCCAGGAGGGGGCAGGTGTGAGTGGAAGGTGGAGGAAGAGCCAGGGTTGAGACAGGGAGAATTCTGGTGTTAACAGTAGGTCTTCCAAGTGCAAGGTGGGGCCTAGGGACCAGGCTGAGTTCCACTAACACAGAGCCAAGTTGCCATGCCGAGGAAGGTGATGCCAACAGCCGAGCCTGGTCCAGGTGACAGGCAGGTCCGGGAGCTGACACAATAACAGAGCAGAACACGCGGGTGGAAGGATACCGGATACCAGAATGTATATGAATAATGTAGCAATATTTCTAATAGGGAAAAATTTCATTCAACCTTAATATTCATTTAAAAAATGGATAAACTGGGCGGCGTCTGTGGCTCAAAGGAGTAGGGCGCTGGCCCCATATGCTGGAGGTGGCAGGTTCAAACCCAGCCCCCGCCAAAAACTGCAAAAATTGGATAAACTAATGAAGTCGATGTTGTGTCCACACGAATAAACCACAAATAACAACAGACATGACAGCAAGTAAAAAACACGCAGAGGACACAAATTTACCAAGTTTGAAAGCTTGTAGATGCATAGCACATACTGTGTGTGGATACTGCACCTACAGTGAAGGTATAAAAACATGCCTGGGGAAGATGGAGCCGATTTCAGGAGAGCAGGGTGAGGGCAGGAATGCAGTGGGGAGAGTCAATACTGCTCCAGTCTTTTAAAAGTTCTGCAAAAGCAAAAAGGGAGAAATGTAATCGGGTATTTGCAAGCTTGGACAATATTCTCTACATGCCCCTGTGTGCTCATAATAATAGTTTATCTTTTTTTTTTTTTTTTTTTTGAGACAGAGCCTCAAGCTGTCCCCCTGGGTAGAGTGCCGTGGCATTACAGCTCACAGCAACCTTCAACTCCGGGGCTCAAGCGAGTCTCTTGCCTCCACCTCCCAAGTAGCTGGGACCACAGGCGCCCGGCTATTTTTTGGTTGCAGCCGTCATTGTTGTTTGGCGGGTCTGGGCTGGGGATTCGAACCCGCCACTTTAGGTGTACGTGGCTGGCGCCTTAGCCGGTTGAGCTATAGGCGCACAGCCAATAGTTTATCATTTTTAAAGGAGCAAAGAGTGGTCCAGGAGGAACTTCACGCTGGTGTCTAAGTGCAGCTGTGTTAGCCACAGGTGAGGATAGCACACGTATGACAAGGAAGGGCCATTACCCCTCCCGGAGCTCTGGGGGCTTCTCAAATCTGTGCAGCTTCCCATATTTCTGTCCTTGCCTCTGCTTTTTCCATGTAGATGACAGAGCCCCTGATGTCCAAGATTGTGCCTTCTTTTGGAGCCCCACACCTTTGGTGAGCTGGGTGTGCAACTGCACCTCAATGAATGCTCTGGGGTCAGAGTTCCCTCACCCTGTCTGCCCTGGAGGAGGCTCTATGCAGTCTTCTTGGGCGTGCTGACATTTGGCATGAAGCACCTTGTCCACGTGCGTCTCCCCCAGGGCAACAGGACCCACCTGGACCCCACACTTGTCCCCTCAGACTTGCCCACTTTCCATAGTGTCTCAGAGTCCCTCTGGGTGGAGCAGTTCTTGGAACCATGGCCAATGTGGACTGAGCAGCAAAGATGATCTAGCACAGTGGGTCCCACCCTGGGAATGCATGAGAAAGATGCACAAGGGGTTACATTTACATAATGATACGTATGTATACACACACACACACACACACACGTATATACGCTGACTTTCACATCTGACCCTTCAAAAAAATCTGTTTTGTAGCTTTTGCATTGAGTGATTCTGCCAGGTACTAAGTTTGGGAACCAAGGACTACAGTCCAGAAAACACTGGCAAGTACAGGGTGGACCTGGAGAAGAAGTGAGAGCACCCCGTCTGTCGGAGGAGAGAGCCCTGTAAGACTTAGTCACTTACTCTATGCAGTTGCAGACACACTAGAGAAGTGCCTGCCGGTACCTCTCCTTCCAGAACATGGTTCTCCAAGAGTTTCATGGCTCAAACATGTGGAATGACCATGGATAAATGCCGGGACAGGGAGGTGGGAGGTTGAGAGTCTGCTACTCCACCACCAAATAAATAAATAAATGGAAGCTGTCACCTGGGAAAAGCTGTTGGGACTGCTCAGTAGAATCACCTGAAAGCTTCTCAGAGCACCAGGGCCCAGACCTCAGGGAGGTGGAGTCGGAATCTCTCGGGCTGGGGCTGGGGCTGGGCACTGGCCGTGCTCAACATCGCAACTGCAAAGCACAGTGAGGGTGTGAGCATCACTGGTCTCCTCTGCAGGCCACTGGGCTGGGCACAGGAGAACAAAGCTGACCCCCAGGAGTTTCCAAATGGCAGGGACAGGGAGCAGGTGTGTGAACACGCTCCAAGAGGCCAAGAGCATGGAAAGGAAGCTCCGCCCTACCTGGAAAGAATCCTTCCTGGAAAGGTGGTGAGAACAAGCCGGCCCCCACCCCACGCCCCCTGCCCGTGATTGATGAGGAGTGTTCCTCATGTCGATGTGGGACGAGAGTGGATCAAGCCCCAGATGACCAAGCCCCAGAGGGTTCATCTGGCTTCCACACATGCCTCTGCCTAAGCCATTCCAAAGAGAGAATTTCGTGAAGCCATCCTGACAGGAAACCAGCTCCCTCCCTGGCAGCTATTTGTTTATTTGTTTGTTTCTGGGCAGGAGTGTACCCTGCATAGCCAGCATCAAGCAGCTATCTGCGCCTGCCACGCCCTCTCCTGGGCTGTCTGCTCCCAGCCCTGTGAACGCCCCAGTCTGCAGGAGGCTCGGGAGGTGGGAACACTGCATCCAGGGAACGGGCCCTTCCCTTCCCCACAAGATGCCACTGACGGGCCACAGGGCAGGCAAATCCCACCCCAAGGAAAATCTTTGTGTGAAAGAAGGAGCCCTGGTTTCCAAAGACTGAGGGCAGCGGCTGGGCATCCTGGCATCCTCTGTGCTCAACACAGAAAAGCAGGATTTACCCACCCAGTGCCTTTGGAAAAGGGGGTGGGGTTGTGAGGATTATTATAATTGGGCCTGCAGTGATGGAATTCCTGGTGGAGGAAGATCATCCCGGTGACTTTGGGAACAGGCAACTGGTGTGTCACCCAAACAAGTGCATCTACCTCCCCATGTGGAGCAGTCGGCTCGCAGCCGGAATTTCAAGCACTCACTCCAGTTGTTTGCAGAGTCTGATCATTGGTATGCTGAGCCCTTGGTCACTGACCCACACGGTCTGCTGTCCTATCAGGGACTGAGAGTCCGAATACAGCTAACACAGGGAAGAGCATAGACGGATCTGCCACCATCCTTCCCCAGGGATGCAGCTGGGGGGCGCAGATGCTGGCAGGGTGCCGGCTGATTTCCCCAGAGTATTTTTGTGTCAGCTGAACACTTCCCCTGTGCGATTCTTGTCAGTCACAAACCCAGACTGGGGCCCACCGAGATGCAAGGCTCCCATGATCAGACTGGAATACAAATGGGACTTTAGATTTAAAGATCAGATTGGAGGGCCTGCGGTGGGAGGAAGACATGAAGGAGAAGCCCCTTCCCAAGGTGCCGCCATTCTACAAGTGAAAATCCAAGTCACTAACAAGGCCCTGTCTGTTTTAGTTCCCAGCCTCTGCTCCCCAGCTTTGCCCAAAGAAGGGAAAAGGGAAGCTTTAAATTAAATCACCCTAAATCCCCTTTTATCCTTGTGATTAAGTCTGGTATTTGTGTCTCTGCCAATACAGTGGGATTCTGGTGCCTCCTGCCCCCTCTGGCTCCTCCCATGGGCCACAGAGGGGCCTCAAACACTTCTCTCCTCCCACCTCCCCTACACACAATTAGAAGGAAAAAGCTTGAGGAACCTCCAAAATATAAATATTTACCGTATTTTGCTGTGTATAATGTACAGTTTCGTACAAATTTTTGAGGGAAAAATAAGGATGCATATTACACAGGGGTAGTTCGGCTCAGGAGGAGCTGGGCACACAGGGTTTCAGTCCAAGAGAATCCAGAATCCAGTGGAAGCCGGCCACAGCGACCTCCACCTAGTGCCACATTCAGGGAGGGGACAGTGGCAGGGCTGGTGAGAAGGGCTGCAGCCAACGTGCAGACAAGGACTGAGCCCTGAGGCCTGGCTATGCAAAGGGGACCAAGAACCTTGTGCTGGCCCCAGGGAGCCACCTGGCCGCCCCTTGGCCCGTGGCCTCAGAAGCTCACTTCCTGCCAGCCATGTCGGTAGGGAGTGTAGGGCTCCTGGGAGAGAGGGAAGGTGCACATTTACCAGGGGAGCCTTGGCCCTCCCCAGGTATGTCTTTCCTAGCTAAGAGCCAGCCACCTTCTCGAGGGGTGTTTTCCTGGAAATTTGGGCCAATAACATGGGCATGCTTAATACACCACAGGACGTTATACACAGCAAAACATGGTAAGTAGATAAATCCAGGTAAGTAGGAAGACCCTGGAGCAAACTAATGCCTCTCCCAGCCTTTCCTGAGTCCCTGCCCTGATTCCTGGTGGGGTGAGACTCTTAGCAGAATCTGAGTCCACTGAACTGTGGCAAAGTCCACTTCAAATAGGGGAAAGGTAGCCTCAGAGTCATTGCTCGGTTGGGGACCAATCTTACCAGTCACCTCCACTTATTGAGCAGTGTCTTAAGCATTCTCTTCTGGAACCCTCTGCATAAACCGTTACAAATAGGTGCTGATCACTTATTTTCATTTGGGGCGATTGAGCCTTGGAGAGATTGAGCAACTTGCCAAAGGTTACGCAGCAGAAGTGGGAGACCATGATGCCGGCCACTTACATCCATCTGCCCTACAGACCTGGCTCATAACCCAGCAGCTGCAGTGCCACTCACATGTGTGCTCTGGGTCATCTCATCATGTCACCGGCATCACAGTTTGACTATACTCTTGGTCAGGGCCCTCACTGAGTGGCCTTCTCTACCTTCCTTCCCCTATATCCTGGCACTCCCTTCCTCCAACTGAAACAGCTATCCTAAATTTGTCCCTCCTGGGCTACATCCCACCAACAGCCCCTCACAAGTGGACACTCGCTGCCAAGAGGCATGTGAGTAAAACCAGCCAGTCCCTGCCACCTGGATAGCCTTCCCTCCCAGCCCCGACCACTTGGGGATTCCTTTCTTTCCTTCTTTACCCCCTCACTTTCTTCCTCCCTGTCTTCCCAAGCTTACTGTTCACATCTCACTCTTTGCTGCTCATCAGTAGGTGACGGGGAGATAGTCTGCACTGGTCATCATGAGTTCTAGCCACCCGCCTGAGACCATTCCCGACAGACCATTTCTGTGACAGTCACAGTAGCCTCCCAGCCTCTCAGCCTAGGGCTCCCACCTCTCCCAGCAGACTCCTGCCTTTTATCAAAAGACTTTTGTTTGCCAAGGACTGGTTCATGTGCTGTTACTGTGTTTACATTTGCTGCATGTCTTATGGGACTAAAGGACAGAGAAGGCCAGAGTCCCACTACCCACAGAGCCTCTCTGCCGGGCACCTCAGGCGTGCTCACTGTCCACTGTCCACTAGCTGGGAACTAGCAGCCAGCCCCCCAATCCCCACACCTCGAGCAGCAGAGGGGAGGTGGAAGCAGGCACTGGCTGGCAAGGCGACTTTACCACATTAATTCTGACTCGTAAGAACCCTGTCTCCCAGCATCTCTAAACAAGACGACCCAGCTTCTTGTGTACCCAGTGGTTTCCAGGCTGGTGGGTGGTTGTTTTTCCTCAAAGCCCTTGGCCAGCCCTTCCTCTCACCCGAGGGCTGTGGTTTAGGGAATGTTTTCACTTGAAACATTTGGGCCCGTGATGGCATTTGAAGTTGTGAGACTCTTCTGTGCTAAAAGGAAAAAATGAATGGTCTATTTAGAGCCTGCTCACAAGCCACAGTGTAAAGATCAGGCAGCAATTCTGCTGCTGAAATGCCAGCTCTCTGAGAGTGGCCTTGGGGGACTGGCTGTGCAGGAGTCCTGCTCTGCTCTGGGTATTCCATCTGCAAGACCCCGCATTTGTGGGGGCAATGCTTCTGGAAAGTTGTGCCTCTGTCCTCAGCTTCTTCCCAGAATGCTCTCCTCCTGGGGCCTGTGATGTTCCCGTGCTTCTTCTGGACAAATGTGAGAGATGACTGTTTGGCAATGCCTCAGACAGCTTCTCTTGGGCCTGGATTTTTAGGCTGTACTGCATCAGAGTTCACAGTAGACAGAGTTCACCTGAGGGAGGAGGCCGGCTTCCCTCTCGGGACAAAATGGATACATTCCAGGTGTTTTCATCACTGAGCATGAGGCGTCCTTTCATTGCAACCTAGGATCAGAAGGGAAGGTTTGAATCACAGGTTTCTAAACATTCGGCCTAATTAAAAACTGACCAGTTCACTGAGATACCAAAAATCGTTTCAAAGATTATGCGTGATGTTGTTTGGATGTCTTACCAAAATGAATCCTCTGGTAGGTAACAGGAATCCTGATAAAAATCCTGATCTGCCAAGTCAAACTTGGTAAACTGATTCTGAAGGGCATGTAGAAATGCAAAACTCTAGAATAGCAAAAATAATTTTGAAAAGGAAGAACCAATCTAGAAGACTGGTACTACGATTTGAAGACTTACCACACAGCTACAGCAATCAGGATAACAGGCTATTAGAGTAAGCAGAGGCAGATTAATGGAACATAATAAGAATCCAGAACAGACTTCCACATGTATGGTCAACTGATTTTTTTCTTTTTTCTTTTTTTTTTTGGCTAGGGCTGGGTCTGAACCTGCCACCTCTGGCATATGGGGCCAGTGCCCTACCCTTTTGAGCCACAGGTACTGCCCCTGATTTTTTTCTTGAATGCACCAAAGACAGTTGCATTAGTTTTTTGTAAAGCAAATGACGAAGACCCAGTATACCAGCTTTACTTTTTAAACCTAAGCTTAACAATACATATTTAAACAACTGTCAAAACTTACTAAGATGCCAGCATTCATGCACAGCTAGAAAACATCCTTAATTTATAGTAAACCAGAAATGTGTGATCATTAATGTATTAATATCTTTCACTAGGAAATATTGGGGAAAAAACTGCAATTGTTTCTGTAGAAGGTTCATCCTGCCGTGTTAACTTCACAGCAGGCTGCTGCTACTTGGCTCACATTTCAGACAGAAGTGTGGTCTGTCTGAAAAGGAAAATGGAAATGGAAAAGCAGGTCCATGCTGGTGTTAGTGCACACTCTGTTCTACCACTACTGAGGAGTCAGGGCTCACCTGGAGCACGCTTAATAAAAAAGCAAAGTGCATACAGAGATTTACAATAATTTTATTTTTGGCCAGGGGCTGGGTTTGAACCCACCACCTCCAGCATATGGGGTGAGGGCCCTACTCCTTTGAGCTACAGGTGCTGCCCAGATTTACAACAATTTTAAAGACAAATAAATGGTCCTATCATATGGTCCCAACAATAAACTCAAAAGTCTGTGACGAATATAGCTCCAATGAGCAGTTTATAAATACTCAGATTAGGTACAGTGATACTGAAAGCTGAGTTCATTTGAAATCTTCAAACAAACATTCCTGGTAATTCTCAAATGGTGCTTGGTATAATTGACATTTCTGATGAACACGGGCATTGAGTCACTTATTATCCAAGCTCAGTTGGTCCTTACCATTTATTGTCAGGGACTTGAGCTGCCCGTCTTCCTCAACTTCCACCATTTCTTGACCATTCTCCACGATTCTCTTTGTAGTGATCTTTCTGCCATGAACTATTTTTGTAGACATCAATATAGACTTGAAGTTGCCCTTCTCACTACCACCAAATGGTGTGGAAGAGAATGAAGTGAGTCTCCCCTCCCACAACCCTCCCCAGTATCCCCCACCTGTCATGATCTATCCACCTGAATGAAGTAAATCCTGCAGGAAATCCCACAGAAAATCCTGTATCCAAAAAAGAAAATCCGACTTGGCACCTGTAGCTGAACTGGCTAGGGCACTAGCCACATACACCAGAGCTGGCGGGTTCGAATCCAGCCCGGGCCTGTCAAACAACAATGACAACTACAACCAAAAAATAGCCGGCCCTTGTGGCAGGTGCCTGTAGTCCCAGCTACATGGGAGGCTGAGGCAAGAGAATTGATTGAGCCCAAAAGTTTGAGGTTGCTGTGAGCTGTGACACCGTGGTATTCTACCCAGGGTGACAGCTTGAGACTCTGTCTCAAAAAAAGAAGAAAATCCATTTCCAAAAGATGGAAATCTGGGCAGCGCCTGTGGCTTGGCGGGTAGCACCGGCCCCATATACCAAGGGTGGCGGGTTCAAACCCAGCCCGGCCAAACTGCTACAAAAAATAGCCAGGCATTGTGCCAGACGCCTGTAGTCCCAGCAGCTTGGGAGGCTGAGGCAAGAGAATCAGCTAAGCCCAGGAGTTGGAGGTTGCTGTGAGCTGTGTGATGCCATAGCCCTCTACCGAGGGCAATAAAGTGAAACTCTGTCTCTAAAAAAAAAACATGAAAACCCATTGAAGACAGAGAAAAATGACGCCGTTTCTCTGTTTCTGCTTCCTCGGAGACCCCTCCAATTCCTAACAAAGTCCTCAATGGTTCTTCAAAGAAGTTGAATGAAAACGGGTCCCTTCCACCAAAAAATTCCCTGAAGACATCCTCTGGGTTACAAATTGTGAAGCCAAACTGAAATGGATTGTCAAAATGACTTCCACCTCCTCCACCATTTAATCCTTCTTTGCCATATTTGTCATAGATGACCCACTTTTTAGGATCTGACAACACCTTTTATGCCTCAGCTACTTGTTTGAATTTCCTCTCTGCTGCTTCTTTGTTCTCAGGAATTTTATCTGGGTGTCACTTTAGTGCCAGTTTTCAGTATGCCTTTTTAATATTCTCAACTGAGGAATGTCCCTGCACACCTAGAACTTCATGGTAATCCACCATGTTTTAAATGATTGTTGAAACAGGTCCGAGGAGGCAGACAGCCTACGGAGGGAAGAATGGAGGGAGGGGGTGGCAGCCTGGGGCTCCTTGCAGCTCCTGCACGGTTGTGCTGATGGTGGCAGCCTGGTCGAGTGATTTTTAAACAAAAGTGTCAAGGTAATTCAATGGGGGAAGGAATTGCCCTTTTAACAAATTGTGCTTGTGGGGTTCAACATTAATATGCAAACCTCAATTCCTAATTGCCAAGTCCTGTCGTGGAAGCAACCTAAGTGCCCATCAACCCATGAATGGATCAACAAACTGTGGTATATGTATACCATGGAATATTATACAGCCTTTAAGAAAGATGAGGATTTTACATCTTTTACACTTACTTGAATGGAGTTGAAATATATTCTTCTTAGTAAAGTATCACAAGAATGGAAAGATGAATATCCAATGTACTCCATACTAATATGAAATCAATATACAAACAATTACATGTTCCTAAGAACAACAAAACACAATTATAGTCTAGGTCAGGGGTAGAGGGACATGGGGGGGAGAGCATGAGGTAGGATCTCAGTCAATGTGCACATTGTGAGGGTGTATAACACGCCCCCTGGGTGAGGGGCTCTTCTACAAATGGAACTTTACCCTGGAAGTGAGAACAGTATACCTAAATGTTGTACCCTCATATTAATTTGAATAAAGTTTAAAAAAATACGCACCCTTCACACCGCACACAAAAATTGACTCAAAATGGATCATTGTACTAAATATAGAAACTAAAATATAAAGTTCCTGGAAGAAGAAGATGAAGCCTTTGTGACTTTGGATTGAGTCAAGGTTTTTAGACAGAACACCAACATCATGAATCATAAAATTAAAAATTGGCAAATGATTCAGCCGGCTGTTCGGGGCGACTGTCTTTCCATCCTAGCACCATGGCTCAATTTGTCCGTAACCTCGCAGAGAAGGCCCCGGCGCTGGTGAACGCTGCTGTGACTTATTCGAAGCCTCGATTGGCCACATTTTGGTACT
>CAUYTI010082682.1:0-55023 GCA_963575145.1 Galago senegalensis
CTCCCTCCTCCCCTCCCCCCTCCCGTCTCCCTCCCCCCTCTGCATGTTCTAAGGCTATTTGGTTATAGCTTTCATATACAAGGTTTAAATTAGTCTTATAATAGGGGTGTGTAAATGAAGTGTCTAAAGAATGGAAAAATATTGTTAAAATGTTTTCCATTCTTTAGACACTTCATTTACCATAAAGGTCTCCAGTTCCATCCCTTGTTGCTAACGGACTTGATTTATCCTTCTTCCTGGCTGAGTAGTTAGTATTCCATAGTATACACATACCGCATCTTGTTAATCCACTCATGAACTGATGGGCACGTGGGTTGATTCCACATCTTTGCAACTGTGAATTGTGCTGCAATGAGCATTCAAGTGAAGATGTCTTTTGATGAAATGACTTCTTTTGCTTTGAGTAAATATCCAGTAGTGAGATTGCTGGACTGAATGGTAGGTCTGCTTTTAGTTCTCTGAGGAATCTCCATACTCTTTTCTATAGAGGTTGTACTGATTTGCAGTCCTACTGACAGTGTGTGAGTATTCCTTTCACATCCACACCAGCATCTACTGCTTTTGGACTTTTTAATAAAACCCATTCTAACTGGGGTAAGGTGACATCTCATGTGGTTTGATTTCATTTCCCTGATAATCAGTGACATTGAGCATTTTTTCATATGTTTATTGATCATTTATTTATTTTCTTTTGAAAAGCTTCCATTGTCTTTTGCCACCTTTTTAATGGGGTGGTTTGTTTTCTACCTTATTGATTCGTTCAAGTTCTTTGCAGATTATTGTTATTAGCCTTCTATTGGATATATAACTTGCAAATATGTCCTCCCATTCTTTAGATTGGCTGTTTGCTCTGTTGATTTTTTTCTGTAGCTATGCAGAACCATTTTAATTTAAACAAGTCCCATTTGTTGTTGCTATGATTGTCGTTGGGGTCTTCTTCATAAATTCTTTGCCTAGGCTGATATCTAGAATAGTTTTTCTAACTTGTTCTTCTAAAATTCTTACGGTTTTGATACAGGACAGGTGGCGCCCCAGCCAGCTGAGCTGAGCTAGACTGGACGACCGGTAGCCTACGCCTTAGCGGTGTTGGTGCAGCTGCAGCCGGCAGAGGAACCAGTGGGCTGGAGTGTAGGCAAGCAGGGTAGGGGTGGGGGCCTCCCTCCCCCACTGGAGGCTCCAGTAGCCAAAGAGATTGGACAACTGCTGGGGAGACACCAGCACCTTGGTGTGTCCTTCTCCTTTACACTTACGACTAAATACGGAGCCCCCATTTCCTATGCCTAGGTCAATTTCATGTAAGTTTCCTAGGCCTCAGTTCCGGGAATGGACTATGTCCATTCATTAGTACATTCATTCACCTTGCCCCAGAGGAAGGAACCATGTCCATTCATTAGTACATGCATTCACCTTGCTCCAGCAGAAGAGACTGTGTCCATTCATTACTACATTCATTCACCTTGCCCCAGTGGAAGAGACTGTGTCCATTCATTTCCTGGCCTTATATAGAAGGAACCCATGCACCTATATATACTGCTAAATGGAGAGAGACAGAGAGAGAAAAATAGAGAGCTTTTCTCTCCTGACTTGGGTTTTCTCTCCCTACAAGGAACTTTGGTGCTTTTGTATTCTTTTCTGTAAATAAATTCTGTCTTGCCACTGATCTGTGGTCCATGGATTTATTCTTCAAATCACTGAGACCAAGAACCTGAAAGTCCGGTATCAGATTTGGTGAGCCAGGCAGGAGATAAGATGAAATTCCAGTATCAGATTCATGCCTTATGTTTAAGAGTTTTACCCATCTTGAGTTCATTTTTGTGAGTGATGAGAGATGATGGAACATGTTTCAATCTCCTGAGTAAGTCTGTCTAATTCTCCCAGCACCATTTATTGAATAGGGCTGCTTTCCCCTGTGTTGTCTGCTTTGTGAAAGATCTGTATGTGGATGGTTTCATATCTGGATTCTCTGATCTGTTCCATTGGTCTATGTCTCTATTTTTGAGCACTCTAAGATGGGCTAACGACAGTTTGTAGTGCTTTAGCCACTTCCCCTGCTGAAGGCTTGGTAGTGGTAGAAGAAACTGTTCTTAGTGGTCCAGGAACCCAAGTGTTCTTACTGGGGAATTTGGCTTCCCTGCTCCCCCATGTCCCTAATGGAGTTAAAGAGAATCTCTGATAAAAGACATTAATTACCTTTCCTTTTCAAATTTCTTTTCTATTGTTCTTCCCAACAGTAGAAAAGGGGGCAGAAATCACAAAGGCTTATGTTTATTCTTGTCTAGAAAGTTAAACGTTGCCATCTCATAACATTTAGCAATCAGAGGTGGAAGAAGATGCTCCCTTCTGGTAAAAAAAAAAAAAAAAAAGGCAGCTGTGCCACACAGCTGGTCTAGATGGGTTTAAGGTAGTACAGCAGGCAGTGGGACAGAATGGCTCAGAGAGGTCACCACAGTGAGATTATCCCCCAAACCTACATGTGAGAAAGTTGGGGATGGTTTTCATTAGAGGCCATGTGGGTATTAAGACACTCTGTGTGCTCAGCATTGATGGGGCAGCATCACCAGGACACAACGACAAAGCCCCATCCTGTCTGTGAAAGACAGTCACAGATCTAAAGTCCTGAGGGTCCCCTTTAGCTCGGATGCCTTCTTCCAGAGCAATGGCCATTTTTGATGTAAGGAAATAGGGAAAATCAGCATGAGCCACACTTAGGAAAACTGCAAAGTGCTGAAGTGGGGATTCTGGTATCCAGACTGCATCATGAGGGTGCTCCCCCGCCATGACAGCTGATGAGGAACTCAACAGGAGGACAAGAGACCCAATCTGGACCCTGACACATTCAGATCTAGCCAGGGCACCCTCCTGGTTTCTCTACACTTTTCTAGGGCCCCAGTATGTCTTTCCTCTGCTTGGTGGGCTGAGTACCAGGTAGATGCAGGCTGCCTCAGTGTCACAGTGACCCCCAGAGTTAGTGTACACCACACAAGATTCAGAGCTTAGTCCCCAACAGGACTGCCCTCACTTCCAATGCCTACTGCAAGATCAGAGGTCTCCAGGCTGCCCATGCCTCTGACCAACTGAATACAAATCCAGGAGTTCCCATGACCCCCTCAGGGATAATTTACTAGAAGGTGATGGGCTGAGAGCAAGTTACTCACTAGTCAAAACTGATGCAGTATCTTCTGGTTCATTCCCCTAAGCATCCACTGGGCACTTGGCGCTACCAGCCAGTACACAAAGTCCAGTCCAGAGTCAGTGCATAGTCATGTCAGGATGCATTTGTAGTGTCTTGGAGTTACTGGCATCACTGTGACTTGACAGCCCTGTGCAAGGTCTTCCTTCCAGCAAGTCTGCCCAAAGCCATCAGCAGTCTCCGTCTCTCTTACAGGCAGACAGAACAGTTCTTGTTGTGGGCCTTGTGCTAAAGGAATATGTCTAGATTCAAACTCTGCATTGCTGCAACTCCTCACTGTCTACTCATCTCCTGGAACCAGACAGCCTCCTCAAGAGATATCCACTCACCAGCTCAAATTACTTCTGATCTTGGAGTGGGGGTTCTTCCAATTGGGTTAGTATGGTCCTACTTCAATGCACCTTTCCAATTCTGTAGTGATCCGACAGGGCAGTTACCCATACAGTTACGGTCATCCTTTAACAGACCCATTTTCCATCACCTTTCTCTTTGACCATATAGTTAGACCATTGGCCCACTTTGCTGATTTATTTTTAGCTTCACTGATAAGAGCAGCAGCCTTCTGCCTTCTAAACAAGAAGCTGTTCGATCACCTTGGAACTGCCATAAACCAAACAGCTCTTTGTTGGTCAGTTAAGAGCTGTTTATAGGGCATTGTCCCAAGTGGTAATAGAATTGAGCAGTTCCATGGCCAGTCCTAGGGGAAAAGCTTCTGCCTGCCCATAAATGCGCTGATTGACTCTGCATTCCCTCAGTAGCACTTTCCTGTACAAATCACTTTTATTTTATTGGAGAACTGCTCTGGGTTCCACCCTCATCATTGAAGCATTTTTCAACAATACCCAATACATGAGTATTTCAGGTTCCAAGATTATTTTATGTCCTTTGTCAGAGGAGTAGTTTCAACTAATGTCTTAGAGAAAAGCAGTAATTACTATCATATACCTGCAAAATTCTCATCCCTCTTTCTTGTTTTATTGTTCTTTTCATAGCAGTCATTACTATCTAATATAAATTTTATTTGTCAATCTTGTATTTGTTAATCTCTTGTCTACCATGCACCAGAATGTAAGCTTCATAAATAGTAGGATACGCATGCATGTTACTTATTGCTTTATCCTCATGGCCTAAAATGGTGCGTGGCACACAGTAGAGTCTCAGAAACATTTTTTAAATGAATGAATGAATAGGTAGACAGATCAACATAGCAAAAAAGACCAGTTTTCCATTGCCTTAGGCCAGAAATCTCAGAATAGAGATAAAAGTATGTGAGATCACAGAACCAATGAATAAAGAAAAAGTCAATAAATGCTGTTGAGACAATTAGTAAACTGTTTAGTCAATAAATTAGATTAAATAGTCTCGTTCTATTTTTTTTTAGAGACAGAGTCTCACTTTATCACCCTTGGTAGAGTACCCTGGCATCACAGCTCACAGCAACCTCCAACTTCAGGGCTTAGGTGATTTTCTTGCCTCAGTCTCCTGAGTAGCTGGGACTACAGATGCCTGCCACAATGCCTGGCTATTTTTTTGTTGCAGTTTGGCTGGGGCCAAGTTCGAACCCACCACCCTCAGTATATGGGACCGATACCCTACCCACTGAGCCACAGGTGCCACTTGTGTCTCTTTTGATCCTAAACTACAAAGATCCAAATGTATTTAAGAACAAAATACAGAATAAAGTAATGTTATACTCAAATTTTCTCTGATATTGGTATGTGGAAAAAGTTTCTCAGCATAAAAGTGATTAGAGGAGTCACAGAGGACTTTACATTTATTAAAACTAATAACATGAAGTATAAAATTATGTATGCCAATATTCTTAAAAACTAAAAGAAAAAAATGTTCAATAGGAATTAAATGGGTGCAATAACTATGAAAGGTCAAGGATTAATATCGTTGCCATAAAATGCCTTACAGTAACAACTACCCAATAAAATGGCCCAAAATGGACAATTATGATTTCATTGTTCATTTACAAAGGAAAAGATATACAAGTAATTGATAAAATCGCAAAGATTGTTCAACCCTGCCCATAATATAAGAAGTAAACATGTAAATAGTTGGCTATCGTTTAAGAGTCAAACTGTAAAAATGTTAACGTGATGCTATTCTTGCTAATAAAGGTGCAGGAAGGGTCATTTGCAAACTGTTGGTGGGAGTAACAGTTATATTAATACCTCCCAAAATGAATAAATCAAGATTATATAAATGAATATAATAATTCTCCAGAATATTCTCTCTTTTGATCTTTGAAGAACACATAATTTTTATTCAGGAATGAATTAGGGATGTAAGTAGATATTTATGTATAAGCATAGTCTAAAGCTTGTTTAAACTAAACAAGCACTAAAGCATTTGTTTACAATAATAAAAAATTTTTAAATGTCAAAAAATGGAGACAGCTTAAATTATGGCACAACCACACATTGGAATAGGATAGAGCTATTAAAAATACATATTAGTAAGTAAATAAAATGAACAATATTTGATAGCAGAACATAGTGACTATAGTTGTCTATAGTCAACAAGTTATGGTATACTTTAACTAAAAGAGTGGAATTAGAATGTTCCTAACACAAAGAAATGATAAATGCTTGCGGTGATGACCCCCGTTACCAATTTGATTAATATACATTGTATGCCTGTATCACAACAGCACATGTACCCTATACATGTGTACAACTACTATATAATGTAATAATGAAAAATAAAAAATGGAAAATAAATGCAAATTCTCAGAAAAATAGATCTTAAGTGATTATTTAATAAGATGGGTAAATGTTCGTATTATTAAGCTAGAAATGGGATAACCATCTATATATAGTAATAATTCATTGTATTACCTGTATGTACGAAATTTTAAAGACAATAAACCATGAGTTAACAGCAGTGATTTATGAGTGGTGTAATTGCAGATGATTTTTAATGTTCATTTTTTGGCTTTTCTACATTTTCTGAATATTTTATAACAATTAGGTATCCTTTTTAGAAGCAGATATTATTGTTTTATGAGCAGAGCATGAAAATGTCACATGTTCTCAGGTGGGAGCTAAGCTGATCTAATGGGAGTAGAAAGTGGAATGATGGTTACCAGAGTCTGGGAAGGTGGCAGAGGGAATGAAGAAAGGTTGTATACAAACCTACAGGTCAATAGGAAGAACGAGTTCTAGTGTTTGATAGCAGAATAGGGTGACTATAGTTAACCATGATTATTGTATATTTCAAAATAGCTAGCAGAGGAAATAAAATGTTCCCAACCCCAAGAAATATGATAAATATTCATTCACAGTGATGGATATCCTAAATATCCTAATTTGACCTTTACATATTCTATACATATTTGAAAATATCACATGTGTCCCATAGATATGTATACATATTAGGTATCATTGGGAAGAATTTTAAAGGCCAGGTGCAATGGCTCATGCAGGTAATCCTACCAATCTGGGAGGCCAACGCAGGTGGACTGTGAGCTCACAAGTTTGATGTTAGCCTGAACAAGACCCTGTCTCTAAAAAAATAGCTGAGCATTGTGGCAGGCGCCTCTAGTCCCAGTTTCTCAGGAGGCTGAGGCAAGAGAATTGCTTGAGCTTGAGCCCTAGAGTTTGAGGTTGCTGTGAGCTATGATGCTATGGCACTCTACCCAGGGTGACAAAGTGAGACTGTCTCCAAAAAAATTTTTTTAAATGTTAATGAAAATAGTTTCAAATATCTTCCAAATAGAAGAGTGAACACTTTTCTCCACCCTATATTCCTGTGGCAAAGGTTGAATGCACTCTTTTTTTAAGGTTTTTGCACAAGTATCTCAAGAATGAAAGAAAAAGTATTCAATGTACACAGCCCTATTATGAAACTAATTTATAGCTTTCATATGAAAGCTATAACCTAATTATAGCCTAAGAATATGGGAAGAGGGGAGGGTGAGGGTAAGGGAGGCGGTAGATGGGTGAAGGGAGAGTGATTGGAGTGATCACCTCTATGGTTTATCTCACAAGGGTACAAGTGAATCTTTCTAAAAGTAGAACACGTAACTAAGAAAATGACGTAAAGGCTATATTAACCAGTTTGATGAAAATATTTCAAATTGTATATGAAAATACCACACTGTACCCCATGATTGTATTAATGTACACAGCTATCATTTAATAAAAATAAATTTAAAAAATAAAAACAAAAAAGGAACACATAAGAGCTGACTTTTATCACAGAAAAAATCCTTATCCTTAAATGTATATTTCACGAATGAACTTGAACTTACGGCACACATGACATACTTTCATCGAAAATACTAAAAAGAATGCAGACCTCAAATGAACAGCTTGTATTCTCTATTAAAGAACTCCACATACTCTCAAGGGAAATCTCAATTGGAAGAGTTGTGTGATTTTAGCACTCCAAGGAAGTCAAGAGAAACTCACTTCTGCAAAGACTAATGAGCTCTTAACTTGCATGATAAGCCAAGAGTGATACATACCACACTGCCAAGCCTAAAAATAAGTGTTGAGGCTTATGAATATTATGGTAACAACCAAAGCCAAGGGCAGCCTTTATTCCTAACAAATTACTCTACTTCCCTGAAGTAATAAAATCTACCTTTGATTAAGCCTGTAACATTAATACTAGATACCATATAGTCTTCTATAAGTATTACTGCAGGTCTTCCTTAATCTCTTAAGAGTCTATAAGGAAAGATCACTTGAGGATGAGGTAATGGAGACATGGCTCTAGATATTTTTAAAAAATCCAATTTAGATAAAGCATAATAGAACCTTGTATTTAGTAATAAAACTCATAGAAAAGAAACTAACATTTATACCCACATCCTGTAGGCCAAGGATAGTGCTGGGTTAATCTCACATGTAGATAACAACTTGTTTTAATTGAGGTACTTAATTTCAGAAGAACTTTTGTTTGCCTTTAGGAACTTTATAGTTCACCATTTTAAAAATTTACCATTTTATGCTAGTGTACATAAGCTTCAGGACGGTTTGTGGACCAATGTAATCATTCTCCATAATATGTAGTTATGGGGGACATTATAATCTAAAGGTAGCAAAATCAAAATGCAGAATTATAAAATGCAACCAGATGTATTTCCCAGATAGCAAACAATGAAAAGTACCATTCACTCAGTATAGATACACAACTCATGTGGAACTTTCTCTATCATCTCCAAAATGGTATTCCAGTAGAGTAATGCCTAGAGAATTTTAATATTAAAAATATTATGTGCATTAATTGTACATAAAATCCATCAGAACTAAATAGCAAAATTGGGGATCTAATCATACTATAAGTCAATGAGACATTGTTATCAGTAAAACATGTTGGGTCTTTCTGATAAATCTCAATGACTCAATTGTCTTGATTTTATTTTGAATTAAAAGAAATTAAGGGAAAAAGTAATCTTCACACTAAACCTACCTTATTTTGAAACTTATTATTCTCTTGTAGGTCTTATGTTCTGTTATACAAAGGCACTAAATTTCTCTTCACATCAGCAAGAAACTCAGCCCTTTACAGAGAGCTGCATCCGTCTGAGTTTGTTTTCCAATATGAACTAAAATCGTACAGAATGAAACAGACACAGGCTTTCAAACCAAAACAGTCAGGAGTGATGTGACTTGTCTATACAAAGGCTACTGAACTCTGGCCTTGAGCAAGGCTTACAAAATTTCAAAAGGAAATGGACTGATCTTTTTTGTTTGTTTCTAAATCAGTTATCTAAGATTTTCTGAATCATTCAGGGGCTCATTATTTCTACATACAAAATCAAAATTTCACAAAGACAGAAGACTTTCCTTCCTTCTTTGGTGTCAATTATGAATATTCAGTTTCCTGAGTGATCTCCTAAGCTGCTTCTGTGGTTTTACTAGCAATGATTGTATATTTGTGGGCAAGGGTTGTTTTTTCTCACATCCTTGGATGAGCATCCTAGTTAAAAAAAAAAAAATTCTAGGAAGATCATTTGGGCAAATAGCCTTTCTAATAGTTCTCAAAAGGCTAGGCTGGATTGGAAAGGGATTTCAAATTTTCTCCAAAATTTCCTTTTCTGTTCTACATTTAGAATATGTCTTCCTTTTGTCACCAAAAATAATAATAATAATAATAATAATAACTGTCAGCAGTGACATTGTGCAAGAGATTCCAGGCCTGTTCTTTTCCCCTGTCTTCTCTGAAGAGAAAATGATTACATTGTGACTTGCCATTGATTAACTAAAACCATCCAGCTATAGAAAGAGGACAAAGTGCAGCCGAGAAACCATAGCAACCTCTGTGAAAATCATTCCTGTAATGACACTCTTTCAGAATGACCAAGCTTCCAGGTAGGCAATTGCCTGTAATTTCTGCCCATGGTCCCGGATCGGCCACAGTGGAGGGGGCCAGGGATTTTACTTGCGAGGACCATTCTGATTATGTACAGGAAGATCATACTGGCGGCTGGGAATGCAGCAACCGAAAAATTAGTTTTTGACATATCGTCTGATCGAGGAGAGATTATCTGTAGTCATTGCATTGGGCTGCTATATGTACTTGCAAGTATTAATTGATCTTTAAATCTCACTTGATAAACAAGAAGGTAGTCTCATTTCAGACTCTGAAAAGTCATTTCCGTGTTGTGAGACATAGCTCTCTCATAAGGGATGATGGTTATTATGCAAGAGTGGGAATATCGAAATTTACCAGCGGTATTTCAGCAATTTATTTTTATGAGAACGTCTATTTGATTGTTGACTATAAATGTAATAGGTGAGAGACTGCAACTCTGGAAATGAAAACTTCAGTAATAGTGATCCCACCTGGAAATCAGGGGAAGAATAGAAGTAATAACCTTTTTTCAACTTAAATCAGGTGATTTTTTCCCCATCATTTGGAATAATCTTTCTTTACTACATACGCAAACAGTTTAAATCCCCATATTTATATGTATGAAACCAAAAGAATCCAGCAGTCTTCCATCATTGTTGCTCTGATATTTAACAATTTTTTGGTGTGTGGTGTGTAACAACTACCAGTGACAGATTTTGAAAATAACTTACAGATTATTTTCAATGCAGACTTTTGCTTATTTAGAAGAATCAGAAGATACTTTTTTCAAACTTATAATTAACCTTGAATTTTGACATAGTGATAAAGAAGATACATAATTCACTCAATCATCCTTTTTTTTTTTTAATCTAGGAAACAGGCAATATTGAATGTCCAGCCCACTAAATGCTTTGAAGGGGACTGAGATGAACAAAATGAAATTCATTTTTCTTCAAGGAAGCTGCAATCTAGAAATCTTCAAGTTCTTATTGGTTGAGAAGTCAAATGATATTTGAAGATTTTAGAGTATTTCCAGAGGGGAACTTGCTACAAATTGAAATGACTCCCAATAACTTTCTTGTTTCCACCGAAACTCTTCTTTTCTTTTTTAGAGACAGAGTCTCACTTCATTGCCCTCAGTACAGTCTGGTGGTGTCATGGCTCACAGCAATCTCCAACTCCTGGGCTTAGGTGATTCTCTTGCCTCAGCCTCCTGGGAGGACTGTGGCTGGGACTACAGGCACCTGCTATGACACCTGGTTATTTTTTGTTGCAGTTTGGCCGGGGCTGGGTTTGAACCCGCCACTCTTGGTATATGGGGCCAGCGCCCTACTCACTGAGCCACAGGCAGTGCCCGAAACTCTTCTTTTTTTATAAGCCTTTTAAGGGTTATGAGCTGATCTTTTACAAAAACTACTCTTAAACCATGGGGCAATGGTAATCCCCCATCCAGCAAAGAGAAGGTCTTCCATCTAAAGCAGTGGTTTTTAGCCTTTTTTATCTCATGGCACATTTCAACCTATAGATAAACTTCTGCAACACACTTAAATTATGTTGATTAAAAAAAAAGAGCAAATAAAGAATATATGGAATATATGCACTGTGTTTGGAATTTCTTTAAATAATAATTTAATTAATGATCTTTAAAAATTTTTCACAGCCCACCTAATTTCCTCTCACTGCACACCAGTTGAAAATCACTGATCTAAAATATATTTATTTATCTATGTTTTGAGTACCATTTTTTTTTTTTTGGTTGCTAATGTGTAGACTTTTTTGTTGTTGTTCTTTCATAGCGGGTACAAAGAATAGGTTACACTATTTGTATTTGTTAGGCAAAGTCCCTCTTATAATTGTGCCTTGCTAAAATGTATATAAGCTGCAGTTAAATCAGAAAGAACTGGGCTTCAGGCTGTGATTAAACTAGGGAGCAGGGATGCGTCAGTAACAGACACTGAAGGGCCTATCCGAGCTCTTGGAAACCTTGAGTTTCCAGTCCTTTCCATCTAACTTTTGCATGTCTATGACTGTTTCCATGTGTCCAAGTCTTTTTCTCAGCAAGACTGTACTACTTGAGTAGACAAACTTTATCTCATGCTCTTTTTCTACATCCATAGTGCACGAAGGTGCTTAAATATTTATTGACTTGACAGAGTTCCATTCTCATAATTTAAATTATGATGCAAATGCATAAAACAATCTGACTCTTCAGAGTCTGAAATGAGACTACTTTCTTATTTATCAAGTGAAATTGAAATTGAATGTGACCCGTGACTATAGAAAATGATGATGCGTATTCTTTTAAGGGATTTTATACCTCAAACCTGAAGCTGAGTTTTAGTCATCACTGGAATCCACTTTAAGGTTATATAAGGCTATTTCTGGAAGCTAAATATAATGAATTTCTAGGTTTACATTTCACATTCTCCTTTTAAAGAACTAATTTAGCTTATCTCTCAGAAGCAGATTTGATTAATTTAAAATATGCCCTTGGATATTGACTTTTCTGAGTGAAAATCTGCAGAAGGCTTGTTGTGCACACACATACGCACACATGCACATAAGCTGGGTACTGATGGGGGAAATAAAAACAAATCGTGGAATCAGCAGAATCCACGCCATGTTCCAAGGGGTTGACTTCTAACATCATGTGGTTAATATCTAATTCTTTATAATCATTAATTGTTGCTTTTAACCCAGTTGGTAAAATATTCAAGATGTTCACCAGGGGGTGAATTTATAGGCTATTGTGTGAAGGGTTTTTCTGCAGCACAAATATATCATGAGGCAAGAATTCAGGTAGCAAGTCCCATGGCTAATTATTTCCTTTGAGGCAGGCAGTATTTGTAGGGGATGAAGAAAGAAAAGGTTTAGTTAATATTCTAGTTCATATTCACTGGCTGGTAGACTGTTATAGCGCAAGTTATAATAGAGATGATTTTGCTTATATAAGTAGGATTTGTATCACTATTATTCAAAGCAAAATGTCATGGAAAATGCAGAAATGACTGTCAACTTGTACCGAAATGCAGCTAGATATGGAGAGGATTTTGAAAGACATAATGAGTCAGAGATTATTTTTAAAAGTCTTTGATGTGCATCTATTTTCATGATCATAAAAATGCCCATTTTTCCCTACTCTGTCGTCATGTGCAAATAATCAAGTTAGTAGTTGTTCTTCCCTAGACCTTGTGGTTGTTGCAGAAGTCTGAACAGCAAGTACAGGATATTTAGTTCAATCTACACGGGACAGATGTTTCCATGACTAGACATTTTACCCAGTAGACATGGCCGTCTAGAGAATAAGCATTGACATCTCACTCAGAGTCTAAGGGAGGCTTCTAAGTCATTCTGCAAAGTATTGATTTTGAGAGTCAGCTTAATCTGTTTCGGGATTTTTTTTGTTGCTGTTTTGGTTTGTTTTTGTTTTTGAGGTAGAGTCTCACTCTGTTGTTCTGGTTAGAATGCTGTGGCCTTGACCTAGCTCACAGCAACCTTGAACTCCTGGGTGTGGCAATCTTCCTGCCTTGGCCTTCCAAGAAGCTGGGACTACAAGTGCCCACCACAATGCTTGGCTAAATTTTTTCTATTTTTAGTAGAGACGGGGTCTCACTGTTGCTCAGACTAGTCCCCAACTCCTAAGTTCAAGCAATCCACCTGCCTTGGCCTCCCAAAGTGTTAGGATTACAGGCATGAGCCATCATGCCCAGCCCTACATCTGGTATTAAATCTGGAGTTTGTCACCCACTTGCTCTGTGTCATTCTGTGTCCCCTGACCTCTATAAAAGTGGAGAATAAGGAATTAGTAACTGGTATTCGTTGCCTGAATTTATTAACACGAAGAAATATTTAATTTTGAGAGTGGTCTTCAGGAGTAGAGAGATGGAGTAGTGGTGAAGAGAAGGGGAGAGAATTCAATGTATTAGTTTACAGTTTTATCTGTGGTTCCATTAAATCAGAGACCCTTGGGGATTTGTTTTTAATGTAAATTTCTAATTTCATGTCTTAAGTGTCTCTGTAGAACTGTTTTCTCCACTTACTCACCAGATTACCAAAGGAAAAAATGGCTACATCAACTCCATGTTGTGTTTCAGTAATAGTTTTCGACACTTGAGATAAAACAAAGCAAAATGCTTGCTTGTGTAACTCAAAGGTCAAAAAACATCTAAGCATCATTGTGGGGTTTAAGAAAGTGGCAACAAGAACATAACAAATCAAGCCCACATCATGACACAGAAAAAATTCCTAGTGTTAAAGTTTTATACTATTAAATAAGAGATAATTTTTCAAAATGAAGCATTTTCATGAAAAAGCTAGAGAAATAACAAAAATATAAGTGGGGAAGATAAAAAATTGACGTAAAAGCAGATTCTTAAATGGGAAAATAGACAATAAAAACCTATGAAGATTTTTTTTTAATTTTCAGTTCTAGAAGAGTGGGCTAGACATGTTAGTTTCATTAAAGGAAGAAAGAATGCAAATATAGCAAATGTGGAACCCAGGTAATGTCATATAAGGTAGAATGGAAATCATGATGATCAAACGTTATATAGGAAATTACGTTATATAATAAATGAAAAATAACACTTAAAAATTTCCAAAAAAAAATGAAGTGCCAACATTAACTCAAAAATAGCTAATCTTCATAGACCAGTGGAACGGGAAGAAATTCAAAATATCATCAATAAAATTATCTCCCAAAGGCTCTGGCTCCACATTATTTACCACTACATTCTTAAAATGTTTTTAAGGATGATAACCATTCTATACCACACAAAGTGATCCAAAAGATGGAAAGAGAGAGGGGGGATCTTTTACAAAATTCATTTACGATTCTATCAGAATAGTCAATTCTAAATCTGATAAAGCCAGCACAAACATATTAAAATTCAATCATCTATATTATCATAAATGCAGAAATTTCCAAGTTAAACATGTACTAATCTTGTTCATTCTCATTTTCAGAATTCCAGGATCATATTACATTTCATAAATAAGTAAAAGGAGAAAATCATAGGACAATGAAAAGACATTTGGGAACGTAATCTCTGTGCTTGATATTAAAATTGTTTCATTAAGCTAAGTTTTAGCAAATATATCTCAATACAAAGTTAATACTCTTAACAGTGAAACAACAAAAGCACATAACCATTACAGTCAAGGGGGAAATGTTGTCTGGTGGCATTGTGATTATTTAATATTATTTTATAAATTCTAGCATTGGCTAGAGGATAGTACATAAGCTTAAAGTCGGACATCAAATTCTAATTATTTATAGATGATATGATTGTCTACAAAAGCTCAAGAAAGTAAATTCAAGAAGAAAAACATGCTAGAAGCAAGAAAGAGAAAGCCACATATTTGATAAACAAAAATAACACTAATGGACAAATTTCCTATATGTAGATATTAACTAATTAGCACATAAAACAGGGAGAAAGTGCCAATTCAGTCTAACAACAAAATGAACACCTAATAAGTCTGTTTAACAATAAAGGTAGAAGAGTCACTATAAGAAAATTTAAAACCTACTGAGTGTCAATACATCAGTGTCCCCAGACTATAGTAAGAATATCAAATGCCATTAAAATAATGTTTAGGTCTGAAGAAATTGTAACACTATTATTTAA
The DNA here is from genome assembly GCA_963575145.1 of Galago senegalensis. Lineage (NCBI taxonomy): Eukaryota > Metazoa > Chordata > Mammalia > Primates > Galagidae > Galago > Galago senegalensis. The sequence continues at coordinate 15,133 of CAUYTI010082682.1, forward strand.
GATTTTTTACATTGGCATTTGTAATTGAAATTGGCTTACAGCTTTTCTTTTGGTATTATCAGAAGAAAATAACAAAGGAAAATGACCAAAACAATTTAGGATAAATAAGGTGGTAGCAGGGAGAAATTGCACATATTACAAAAACATATTTTAAAATATAACTTGAACAGCATATTGTTGGTTCAGGAACAGACTTTCAAATAAGTATGATAGGACAGAGGTCTAGGAAGGACCCTGATATTTAAAATTTGGTTGACGAAGAATAAGCCATTATTTAATAAACGTGCTCAAACAAATGTTTACTTTATTTAGGAAAAAATGTTAGACCTCTGCCTTTTATTCCTAGAAAACTAGTAACAAAAATAAAAGCTGACTTAGTATTAAATATATTAACTAATTTAATCCAGACAACAACTGGACCAAGAAAGTGCTATAATTATTCCCATTTTACAGATAAGAAAATAGAGGCACAGAAAGGTTTAATAGCTTGTCTGATATCTTCCTGCTGTTAAATGGCTGAGTTAACATTCGCACAAGGCTCAGTCTCAAAAAGACTAGTACCCTATTTGTCCCTGGGTACTAGTCTTTTAGTTTTCTGCTGATAAATTATTTTACACATGCAGAGAGAAGGGAATACTTCTACACTGCTGGTAAGATCACAAACTAATACAGCCTTTTTGAGGAAAGGTATAGAGAATCCTCAAAAGTCTATAAAAGTAGACCTTCCATTTGACCCCATAATCCCATTACTATCTACCCAGGAGAACAAAAATCATTTTACCACGAAGACATTTGCACTAGAATGCTTATTGAGGCTCAATTCATAATTGCCAAGTTGTGGGAGCAACCTAAGTGCCCATCAACTCATGAATGGATCAACAAACTGTGGTATGTGTATACCATGGAATGTTATTCAGTCATTAAAAAAGATGGAGACTTTACATCTTTTACATTTACCTGGATGGAGTTCAAATACATTCCTCTTAGTAAAGTATCTCAATAATGGAAAAGTAAACATCCAATGTACTCCATACTAATATGAAATCAATATATAAACAATTGCACGCTTAGAAGAACAATAAAACACTAATAGAGTCCAGTTCTGGAGTAGAGGGAAGCAGGAAGGAGGAGAGAGGAGGGCATTTGGCAGAAGAGAGGAAGGCATGAGGTGGGATCTCACCTAATGTGCACATTGTGGGGGTGTATAACATGCCCCCTGGGTGAGGGGCTCTTCTACAAAAGCAAATTTTCCCTAGAAGTGAGAACAATGTAACCTAAAAATTGTACCCGTATATTAATTTGAAAAAAAAAATACTTGAAAACAAGATTATTTTATTTAAGCTTCTTCCTTTGATATAGATGTGTGAGACAGATGGTTTGAGTTTTTCTCTTTGCATACCTTTGTCTGACTTTTAATTGCTGTTATTTTGGCTTCATAATAAAGAACGTGGAAGCTTTCTGTCAGCCTTATTTTCTAGAACATGTTAAATGGCAATAGGCAAAGAATCTTTTTGTTGAATTATGAAAGGACTCACACAGTCTCCTTTCTTATCTTAATATCCTAAGAGACATTCCTGAGAACACAATTCACTGTCCACTGGGAATGGGTGTGCACTCTGGAGGGCTCACTGTGTACCCCCTTTGTGGCAGCCGTCCTGTTGCAACACTAGGTAGAATACGCCATCTGACAGTGGGGCAGAGAACTAAAAACCAGAGAAGTCTATTCATGTGCTGTTTCCTGATTCCAGGATGCACCCTGTGATCAACCACGCAGCTCTCTGGGCTCATCTCCTGCCTGCAGTCACTTCTCTAAAGTCAAGGGGAGGAGGTCCTAGCAGGGTGCAGGCACGATCAGAGCCGTATTTAGAAGGAGGCGCAGCTGACTCAACCCCTGCTTGTGATTCCGGAGGTGCTAATCAAAAGTCTATTGTGAGGTGCTGGGGCTGAGCTGTTGCTCCGGCAACTCTGGCTTATCTGCAAAATGCTGCCCATCCCTGGAGGTTTCTTCCTGAGAAATGGTCCACAGAGTGTGCACAACAGTTCTCCAATGGGCCTGCCCGAGAGGCTGGTTCCCTGGACATAGCTATTTCTCCCTTGACAAGGACAAAAGGCATAGAAGACTATAACCAGTCATGTCATTTTAACCCCAGAGAACTGATTACTGATCCATCCAATTTACAGATGCAGAAACTGAGCCCAGAAAGGTGAAATAACTTGCTTAAGGTTTCTCAATTATTAGCGACTGAATCCAGTTTGATCTTTTCTCCTCTGTCACTGTCTCTTAGTCCCCCAGTGGGTAAAATTTAATATTGTAGACAAAGACGTCTGTGTCTGGCTGCACAGGTTGTGCACTGCACAATTCCAGGCGGTGGCATAATGTAAAGTAAGATGCAAAGAATGGATAGTGCTGCCTCCTATCTGGGGCTATTGGCTTGTATCAATTATACCAGTGACATCTGAGTTAAGATGGGGAGACATCTGTTCCTTGGTTTTCACTGGAATTTCCTTTGAATTTGGTTTTAAATTCTTATAAAAATACTATTGCCACTGTTGGCCTTAAGAATGAATCAATAGAAATTGAGTTGAAAAATGGGTGATGATTGACAGAAAAGTCACCTTCTGCCTTTGAACTTAAGCCCCACTGTGGAGCTTTAATTCACTCCTCCTTAGGATGAGTTATTTTGCAAAATTTATGGGTTTCTTGTGCAAAGAAATTCTTGGCTGTGCCATGGTACTAGACTTTGGGACACAGCCAGGTGAGTCTGTCAGGCCCAAGCTGGGAGCTCCCCGTGCATGGTAATGAAGTTGATCCTCTAACAGGATGGGACAGGCCAAGGGTTCTCATGATTTGTTGAAAAGAAAACAAAACAAAGGCTTCAAAGACTTGGGCTCTTGCCTCTCTCTGAGACTCACAGCCTAGTGGCTGGGAAAGTTATTTTATCTCTCCAAGCCTCATTTTCTCAACTCTGAATCAATAAAATCAGATCAGCCCTTTATTATTCCCTTCCTGCAGTAAATAGTCTATGACCTAAGTATCTTTTGGGGTTTTGAGACAAGGCAGCTCTAGAAACCTGAAATTGTGTCCAGCCAGAGGTGAGACCATCCAGGTACCTCATCTTCCTATCACCTTGAAGTAACGACTTTCGCAGTGGCTGTATCTATGACTGCCCCCTGATTCCATCAGTGGGAGGTGTCAATGCCCTGGAGTCAGTGTGACCAGATCAGACATGGGGGTAGTAAGTGGAGACAGAAAGCACCAGTCCATGTTTGAAGTATTGAGGGGAAGCTTCGTCCAGGAAAGACTCCCTTGAAGCTTTGTTTACAGATCTGGTGTGGAACAGAGACATGACAGCTTACCTGTCGTGATTGGAGAGGCACCACAAAGGCCTTTTCGTTGTCCTACAGTGTCCATCACTGTACCCTGCAGTGACACCATGAGACAGAGCACCGTGAAAGCTGGTTTCCAGCATTCAGGGTCACCTAAGGGATAGAGAGGTACAACATCCAGAACCTCATTTTTAAAGCAGGGTCCCACCTGGCATAAATTGAACAGCCCTACTGAGGTGGGCTTCCCAAAGGAGAAATGGGAAAACAGCAAAACACATTGTCACCCACATGTCAAAATTCCCTCTGAATTGGAAAGACTTCCAGATGTCACTTGATGAACAGGAAGAGCTGATTCCAATTCCTTCCTTCCTCCCATGGAGGGGGGACTCCCCCACGTCTGCACATATTAATTTATAAGTGTCAGGTTCACTTGGCAGTCCAGAGAGTCAGGTCCTTGCTCCCGTCACATGCTGAGGTGACAGCTGAAGGCACTCGTGGTTCACTTGTGTGCCAGAGCTCGAGAGACGCACTATGTGACCTCTTTTTCTGTATTATTCCACTCTGCTATTCTGAGTCAGCCAGGAAACGGAACCTTCCAGGAGCTATTGTACGGATAACGCTAACTCGTCTTCATTTTCCAGTTTCAATTTTCATGGCCTTAATAAGGGTATTTTCTTCTTCCTCCTCCTTCCCTCCCAAGACCCGAATGGCCACTTCTGGCAAATTAGGAGCCGGATGAAAGAAAAGAAAGATATGGGCAAACACAGCTATGTCAAAGGGAGAAAAAAACGCAGACTAGAAAGCCAATGCTTTGGGGTTGCATGTAATTTTCTTCTTTACCCAGCTAGCCACAGATGAGAGAGAGCAACATAAAAGCTTTGTAATTTCACTAAAAGGTTACTCTATAATGTGTCAAACCTAGGAAGCAGAAAGATTACCTGGACTGAAAGCCAGGCACATCTGACTGTAATTTCCCCTTCCTTCCTCAATGCTAAGACAGGCTTGGAGGAGAGCTTTTTGCTCCTAAACCACCTATCTAAACTGCAAAAGCCCAGTAAGATCCGATTAGCATTGCTGACATCAATGTAGTCTCTTAGGATCAGCCCTTACCCTGATGCTTGAAAAAGACAAAAATTAGCAAAATAAAACACTCTTGTCTCAGTCTCTGTTTATGTGAGAGGACAGATTTTGCTGTTTTGAATCAGAGGTTTTTACGAAGCAATTTTCTTGAGATGAGTGTGGGTCAGAAACATGAGGGGGAGGCAAAAGCTATTAATTCCAAGTTACTGGAAATTAGGGCTATAGCTTAGATTTATCCATCTCCATAACATTTTTCACTCTTGTTAAAATCAGGTTAAAAAATAAATCTGATAGGAACTTTGCCCAGGGACTAATGTCAAATTGGGAGCTGCAGATGAAAATCACAGGCAATATCCAGTCATTAGTTCTATTCCCTGGGTTAATTAATACTGAGTATCCCAAAAGTCACCGCTAAAGTCACCATGGATAGGGAAAAAGGAAATTGTTGCTACATGTACTTTCATTTGCAAAATATGTATTTTTATTTTTTTAAGACGGAGTCTCACTATGTCACCCTCAGGAGAGTGTCATGGCATCACAGCTCACAGCAACCTCAGACTCTTGGGCTTAAGCTATTCTCTTGCCTCAGCCTCCCAAGCAGCAGGGACCACAGGTGCCTGCCACAATGCTGGGCTACTTTCTGTTGCAGTTGTCATTGTTGTTTAGCTGGCCCAGGTCAGCCTCTGTGCATGTGGCTTGAGCCCTACTTGCTGAGCTACAGGCACCAAGCCTGCAAAATAGTTTTTTAGGCTAGTCAAGTTGAAGCAGTAGAAGTAGAGAAGGAACTATTTGCAAAATACTCATTACAAAATTTAACAAAGAGGTGGCCAACACGTAGAGATATTTTGTAAATATTTTGCAAAATTTTGTAATGAATATTTTGTTTTGTTTTTTGAGAGAGAGAAAAGAGGCCTTTATTTATTTATTTGATTTATTTTTATTGTTGGGGATTCATTGACAGTACAAAGAACCAGGTTACACTGATTGCACTTGTTAGGTATAGTTCCTCTTATAATTATGTCCTGCCCCCAAGAGATGGGTCACACACTGTGACTCCCCATTCCCCTTCCTCCTTCCCTTTCTTCACACCCCCAGTCCCCTACTCCCTACCATGTGCTAGGTCATCAATTGTCCTCATATCAGAATTGAGTACAATGGATTCTTGCTTCTCCATTCTGTGATGCTTTACTAAGAAGAATGTGTTTTACCTCTGTCCAGGTTAATACAAAAGATGTAAAGTCTCTATCTTTTTTAGTGTCTGCACAGTATTCCATGGTATACATATACCACAACTTATTAATCCACTCCTGGATTGGTGGACATTTAGGTTGTTTCCACAGTTTGGCGATTGTAAAAATGTGCAGTAAACAGTCTAGTGCAAATTTCTTTATGATAAAATGATTTTCTTTCTTCTGGATAGATGCCCAGTAATGGGATTGCAGGATCAAATGGGCAGTCTAGTTTTTTGAAGATTCTCCATACTTCCTTCCAAAAAGGTTGTATTAGTTTGCAGTTCCACCCTCAATGTAGAAGTGTTCTCTTCTCTCCACATCCATGACAGCATCTGCAGCTTTGAGATTTTGTGATGTGGGCCATTCTCACCAGGGTTAGGTGACATCTCAAGGTGGTTTTGATCTGCATTTCTCTGATTATTAGGGATGAACTTTTTCATATGTTTGCTGGCCATTTGTTGATCTTCATCAGAGAAAGTTCTATTTATCTCTCTTGCCCATTGATATAAGGGATTTTTGGCTTTTTTAATGTTGATGAATTTGAGTTCTCTATAGACCTCAGTTATCAAGATTTTGTCCAATTCATAATATGAAAATATCTCTTCACATTCTGATGGTTGTCTATTTGCTTTGGTTGTTGAGTTCTTAGCTGTACAGGAAAGAATCCCTATTCAATAAACCGTACTGGGAGAACTGGATAACCACATGTAAAAGACTGAAACTGGACCCTCCCCTTTCTCCACGCACTAAAATTGATTCAACATGGATAAAAGATCTAAATCTAAGGCATGAAACAACAAAAATCCTCAAAGAAAATAGTGGAGAAAACATTTGAAGTTATTGACCTGGGGAAAGATTTTATGAAGAAGACTTCAGTGGCAATTGCAACAACAACAAAAATAAACGAATGAGACTTAATGAATATTTTGTGAATAAAGGTACGTGTAGTGAAATTTCCCATTTTCCCTATGTATGGTGACTTTAGAGATGACTTTTGGGACACCCTGTAGTTAAAAGATTTCTGTTTGAAGAAAGTTTCTTTATTCTGCAAAGAACATGATCTAAGATATAACACCAACTATAATTAAGCAACTAGGAATTTATGGAATATCCTCAAAAATTTTAGAGCTATTAGTTTTTTTTATTCCATACATCAACAGTAAAATAGCAAAAACAGAATCAAAGTGGCTATAGGCTAAGATTTGTCTTCAGGAAGGCACACTTATGGAAGCTGAAATAATTACAGGGCAGGCCATGGGTTTTCCTGGGTAATAAGGCAGGATTCAAATGTCAAAAGGCCAGCCAGGCATTTCATTCATTCATTTCACAGTGGTGTGCTGAGTAACTGCTAAGCACCAGGTGGGACACATTGGTGGAATAGCCAAAGATCCTCATAGAACAAAGATGCCTATCTTTGTGGAACATACATCCTCGAGCAATTAAAAATAAACCTGATAATGGAGTCAATTCTAGAGTGTGTCATAGCTGAGAAATGCTACAGGAAAAAAATAAAGTAGAAAGACAGGGTTTAGGAATGACACAGACGTGTGGGGCGTGGGTATCAAGCATTAAATATGTGCTCAGGGGAGCTCACCTTACAAAGCTGTCACTTGGATAAAAGGCTGGAAGGACGATGTGAGGGCCTTAAGTAGTTGGGTGTCTAGAGTAGAGCATTTCAGCAGAGTGGAATGGTTAATACAAAGGTCACAAGCCAGGAACAGCCTGGCAGGTTCCAGAGCAGAAGGAGGCAGGTTGGCTGTTGTAGAGGTGAACAAGGCAGAGGAGAGGAAGAGGTGACATCAGAGATGTAACGGGAAGAGGGCATTGATCTTGTGGATCATTGCAGGAATCTTGGCTTTTACCCTGAGAGAGATGGGAGTCTTGGGGGATTTGAGCCCTTTATATATTGAGTGAAGACTTTCATACATCAGTTCAGTGAGCAACATTTTTGTTGTTACTGTGCAGGGCACCAGTTTAGGCAGTGTTGCTATTCGTAAAGAATACTTGTGTAATCACTTGTTTATTTTATTACACTGTGATTTCATCTTTTTCATAAAAATTAACTGCTGGACCTAACACAGTTGAGACAAAATTGGAAATCATTATGAATCTGTGGTTCTCAACCCTGGTAATAAATTAGGATCCCATGAGAAGCTTTCACAGCCTAGTAAGGCCAGCACTAGAGATTCCAATGTAAGCAGTCCAGGAAGGAACCCATGAATCAGCATTTCAAAAACTAAAAATAAACAGAGCAAAGAAACAAACTTTCCAGGTGATTCTAATGTGCTACCAGGATGAGCCAATTCTTCATTAGGTGTTACAAAGGTAAAAATTTTTAGCTCCTTGAATTCAAACCCGTAGGCCATCTGTTTAGGATTAAAAAGATTCAACTTTCAAGAATATGTACAAAATCTTCAAAACACATCAGCAGATGTTATGCCTAAAAGGAATGACATGGTTAGGTGGCTCACACCTGTCAACCTAGCATTCTGGGAGGCCACAGTGGGCAGATCACTTTAGCTCACAAGCTCAAGACCAGCCTGGACAAGAGTGAGACCCCATCTCTACTAAAAATGAAAAACTAATGCAAGAGGATGGCTCAAGCCCACGAGTTTGAGGTTTCTGTGAGCTATGACACCATGACACTCTACCAATGATGACAAAGTAAGACTCTGTCTCAAAAAACATTTTTTTTATAGGTAAATGAACCCTCCACTTAGAACATGCCAGACTCATAGGAATTCTCTGCATTTTATTTTGCTAAGAGTAGTTTTTGAGAGTGGGGATTTGGGAGTCCCTGAAAAGCTACTTCTCTTTGATGGTGATTGAGCCCACCTATGCAGGGAGCTGGATGTCCCTAAATGAACTACTGGCCTAGCGTCCCCTCTGCTCAGGTGCAGGCTCCACTGCAGGCGCAGACTCCCTGCCCTGTCATCAGGTGGGAACAGCCATTCACCTGAGCAAGAGTTGCAATTAATCAGCTGCATTAAACAAGAAAGAAGCACTTACTATGTGCAAGGAATGAAAGTGCATGCTGTAAGCGGACGCTCAAGTAAAAAGCAAAATGGTCAATGAAAGGGAAAGATAATAATTAGAATTTCTATGTAGCTCTTTGCCTTTCTGGACAACAAGCAAGAAAGAGGGAGCCTGCTTGTTACCCTTAAAATACTGCATCAAAGTGAAATCGCCTTTGGTGATTTCCAAGTGGGGTTTGCGTCGCTGAAATCGTTATCATCATCCTTATTATCATCACAGCTCCATATGCCTGGTCTTATGTCACCCTCACAACAATCCCAAACAGTAGATGTGATTTTCACCTAAACCCAATTTTAGAAACTTTCCCCTTTGAGCAGCGTCGCAGTGGCTGGGTTTGAGCCCCTGCAGCCTGCCTTCCCGGCTGGATCCCCAGCTACCCTACTCTGCTCTTCTTCATCGGACTCCAAATGCCAGATTCCATGCCCATGCGGTTTCTGCAACAGCTTGAGCAGTAGGATGCAGATAAAATATTCTCAGAGTTTACACATCTTTCATTCACTCTGCAAATGCGCATCGGGGCTGCTATATTTCTCTTGGTGCTAACTGACTCGAATGACCCCTGAGAGTAACATCAAAGATGATATCTAAGATAAAATAGTATGCAAACACCAGTGGGTAAATTTAATCTTCTTGAAAACCATTATCAGCCTCCATATCTAGACTTGATTTGATCATTTTCCTTAATACAGGGCAGCCAAAATCCTGCTTATGTTAGGGTGGGGCAAAGTCCATTCTCCAAAACTCGGATCACCCAGACAGAACAGAGAAATCTGTTGAGAGCCTCCAAATATCAGCAGTATGTAATTAGCAACTGCTAAAATACTAGAAGTTAATTGAACAAAAATGTGGTATGCTCAGCATTCATTGATTAAGCACCTTATGTTTCCAAACACGGCTTTTCACGATGGCTGAAAAGTCTTCACAGGGGCATTTCAGCAGGTGTTCTGGGCACCCAACACAGGGAACTGACAGATTAAAAAAGAAAAACATCTACAAGGAGCTATTACTGCATCTAACAGGCAGGCATAGACAGGACTCTTTTACATCTGCGTGATGAAAAAAATACATTTGTCAAAAAGCAACCTTTAAGTAGGCTGCCATTACCAAAGACGTCAGCAAGCTGTCTCCCTAGGAGACAGCAAAACCCTGCATTTATCTAAATTATCTCAGTAATATGACAGAGTGATTGCTCACTAATGGTCAGTAACAGTTTTCTTTGTCATTTTCCTAGTCATTACCTCCTCAGAATGAACTCCGGAATAAACTGCTCACAGTCTGTGACCGGAATGCTGATTTCCTCCTCCAATCTGTGGCTCGTTCTCTTAAATAGATGCACTGGGCCATCATGGTTCTGACATTTTCGTTTGGAGGAAAAAAGAACACCGTGCCTCAGAAAGCCTGATGAACACGGCGATTACTTTGCATGCAAACAAAAACAGGCCGCCAGCATTTCCCCCTGTGTGAATTCTGCCTTTCAACTGACAAAGCTGGTCGTGATTACATGTTCAGAAAGGGCAGGCAGAGGTGCCAGCAGGTGTGGGCTCTGTTTCTCGGGCTTTACCAAGCTCTACCTCTGGTTTTTGTTTTTTCAGACCATCCTCATTTAAAGATACCCGTGATACAGTAAAACCAGACACCCTTGTCAGGAGATTCTCTAAGTATGAACCGCTACTAACACGAGTACCCTAACCCCTGGTCCTTTCTGAGAAGGGACCAGTTGTTTGTTGTGTGTGTTTTACCCAAGAAAAGCCAGATCAGACTTTATGAAAACTAAAAAGCCTAGACAAGCCAAAGGGAAAATGGTAAGAAAGCAAAATTCCTTTTCTTCCAACAAAGAGAGCTGAAGAAGTCTAAAAAAAGAAGATTTCAAAAGAGTTAAGGAACTAGCTGTACCAGGGAAAATTATGGTTCAAAGTGGTCACTTGGCAGGGCAGGCCAAATAACGGGAGCCAAAACAATTAGCTGGGACTCAGAATGGTATCAACGTAGCCTCTATAGGGGGGACAAGCTGTCCCAGCTTTGCTCCTGTCCTCTGCAGACCTGCTGCCTTATGAAAAATGAAATGAAGTGAATGAACACACTATGGAAATAAATATACGGGCATACCAACACCTGTGCACTCACGTGCAGAAACAGCGGTGAGCAATTCAGCAGTCTTTCTCGCAACCCAGAGCAACCTCCACCATACGATTTCTCTGGCTGTTTTTGTCATGTGTCTGTTCACTTGAAAAACGACCATATGACCAGTGTTTGACAAATCTGCTAGAACAGACTTGTCCCATTCTACTTGGATGAGGCATGCTCATCAGAGTAAGAAATCCCACATATGGGGCAGGGGAAATCTGCTTGCTTACGCACACACATCAGATCTAAGCTGCATTCAAACACGGCACACTCCCTACCATCCACAGTAATCTTTTCGTATCCTGGCTGGTCCATGTGATCAGTCAGAACCTTACTCCTGAGAGCACGCATATTTCCAGCTGCCAATGAGAACTGGCAGCCTATATACCCTGTGGGCACCTGAAAGATGTCTTACCTGGAATACGGAGCCCATCATCTTCCCTTTCAGCCTTTTCACAAACCAGAAAACTGTTAGTTATCCTAAATTCCATCTTCTTCTTCAATTCCAAACCAAACCCAGTCAATTCTGTTTCTTTGCCTCCTGGAACATGTTTCTACCTCTGCGAACCTAACACCCCTGGGTGGCACGCCCTCCATATCCCTGCTAAAACTGGTCCAACAAACACTGACTCGGGGTCTCCATTTCTAGTTTCTTCACTTCTGGGCTATTTTTTCACACCACTTTCACTTTTTTAAATTAAAAGAAACAAAAAATTACCTTGCCAATTTAAAATATTTAATGCCTGCCCCCCAGTTCATCAAATTTCTTATCTTGAGATTTAATTTAATACCAAGTCAGTCTCTGACACACTAAACCTCACTCCAAGAACCTATGTCCCCATTGCGTTTGTGGTGTATGGATCCCGTGGGGCGTCCCTCGTGTTGGCACTTTTGTCAGCATCTCCTCCACATTTGTGTATCTTTTATTTTTTTATTTTTTTTTATATATATATATTTTTTTATTGGTGTATCTTTTAAAAACCAACTTTAAATCCCATCCCTTGCCTTATGTACTTCAGCCCTACCCAACACTTCCTTCCCTTGACTTCCCTTTTCTCATTGCTTTCCTAGCTTGATGTGTTAAGTGCCTATTTGGCACTTAACACACCGAACGGTAGTTGTGGGATTATACAATTGCTTCCCCTTCTAATCTGTCAGCCCCTTGAGAGGCCACCTGTGTGCCCAGGCACCTGGCATAAACAGACCTTTAATGAATACACGTTGAATGACTACAGATGGTCACATCTGACCTTCCAACATCTATCTTGTATTTGTCTTTTAAAATAAGGCATAGGCCAGGTGCAGTGTGGCTCACGCCTGTAGTCCTAGCATTCTGGGAGGCCGAGGCAGGTGGATTGCTTGAGCTCAGGAGTTCGAGACTAGCCTGAGCAAGACCTCATCTCTAAAATTAGCCAGGTGTTGTGGGGGGCACCTGTAGTCCCAGCTACTCTGGAGGCTGAGGCAAGAGGATGGCTTAAGCCCAGGAGTTTGAGGTTGCTGTGAGCTATGATTCCATTGCACTCTACCAAGGATGATGAAGTGAGACTCTGCCTCAAAATAAATAAATTAATTAAAATAAAATAAAACAAGGCATGAAAATGTCCTTTTTTCTCCCACGGTGGTACTTCAAATCCTGAGGCAATTTCTGACTTAATGAGAATAACCCATCTTTTGTCTGGTTGTCAGATATTGGCGAGTTCAATTACTCAAATAGCAGGGATCCCATGAACAGCAGAACCCTGGGTAAGGAAAGGGGAATAACCCTGTGCTTTGCTGGGCTGAACAGCAAACCTGTGGATTTCAACTATTGTGAAGTAGAAGGAAATCACAGGAAATTCACACAAGTCCATAGTCACTTTGTGGGCTTCTTGCTACCCTTTTAAATAGTTTTTCACTCCTGGATCTAGAGTCCCTTGATGTTAGTAAATACAATGTAAAATTTGGAGATGATTCACTAAGGGCTAGGATACTATTCCTCTCCTGATTAGGGAGAGGTCTTCCCTATGTCAACATCTATAAATCTTGCCCTGAAAAGAGGCACAAAGGGACCTCATTTCAGGGGACGGGGCTGAGAATTGTATGCATTAAACTGTGCTAGGTCAGTAAACTTAAGGCCCCAATACAAAGGCAAAAGCTGAACCCTGGAGAAGCATGATCCCCAACTGTAACAAGAGTTTTACCTACTTCAGTAGAACTTGACAGCGTTGCCGTATTATCACCCAGCACAAAGGCTGATGCTCAGATGTTGACCATGAGTCATCAGTGAAAGGTCATGTTATACTCAGTTCAATTTAAGAAGACAGGTTAGAATATTGGAGGAATTCCCCTCACATGGTTTAGTTTTAAGAATCTTTGATTTTAAAAAGTAAACTTCCATTGCCTTGTAATTTGATTTTTGTCAATGAGCACTTTTCCTACCCAGGTGAAATCAATAAAGTAGTTATACCAAGAGACCAGCTCCAAGCCACGTATATACCTGAAATTTATCTTTAGGTTTAAACAGTTTTTGAAGAGCATTTTGCCCCCTTATGAGAGATAAACAGTGGACATGGGCCATCTATCAACTCAAACTGGAAAAAATGCAAAACATTTGAGAAAATCACATAGCTTGTAGCTTTTGATTTGGCCTCATTACATATATGTACTCTGTTTATTTCTTTGCCTTAGTCCTCCCAGAGTAGGTGGTAAGTTATTTAATGAAAGGCTGTGTCTAACTCTTCTTGTGTCTTACAGCACCTAAAGGAAACAACTAACACTATTGACATCCTCAACATTAGCAGTGATGAGGGACCATTAGCATTAGCTGCTAGACTGGTCTTCATAAACAGATCTTAAGTTCAAGACTGAGAATGAAGACCTCTATCTGGGGTAGCTGAGGCCATAAGTAGGTGACTCCCTCAGGCTTCATGAGATACAGGAGGAAAAACTGAATCTGAGTTCAGACATGGCCAAAGGCCTGCAGAATCTTAGTGGGCATTTAATACGATATCCACAATTCATAGTCACTTTTAGTATCAGTGGAATTTTTATTCTAAACATCTAAATATTAAAATATTTTATTTTTAAATTTTTATTCTAAATTTCTAAATGTTAAAATAACTCCAAGTATAGAAAGTTTCCTTCTCTCCCTAGAGAATATTCAGTGAGGACTGAGATGGGAAAAGCAAGAAATCAGGCTATGTGCATATTAAGGGGAAATTTATTTAGCTAGAAGGAAAAAATATCAAAATGTCATGATAGTTGAAGAACTATCATGCCAAACAAAAAGAGAACAAAGTGGGATTTTTTTAATTATTTAAGCAGATAAAAGTAGAGTCAATTAGTAGACCACATTCCAGAGGTCAGAGAAATGTGTGTGTGCGCGTGTGTGTGTTTAAGAGACAGACAGAGAGGGAAAAAAAAGAGAGACTGAGAAAGAAAGTCTTATTTTCAGATTTCTGTGATTTTTCTAATCTGTGAGAGATAATTCTAGATGACACTTAAGGTCCTTGATGTCATCTAGAATTATCCTTAACTGATCCCTAAACTCCAATTCCAAGATTCCTTGTCTGGATGTTTATTCTACTGAGAAGGGAGTGAATGATAGGCAGAAATAATGACTCAGCTTCAAATGGAATCTTATTAGCAATTTTTTTGTTGTTGTTGTCACAGCTCTTCAACCTCCAGTTCCTTGGGGGGAAAAAAAAACCAATGGGAACACACAGACAATAAGTCTCCTTGAGTGTCCTTCCATCAAACAACAGCAGTATCCAGTCTGCTGTTATCCTACAGAAGTCACCGCAGAAAATATGTTGGCTGACTGCTGCAGACACACAAACTCATTCAAACACAAATGACACAGTCTGGATCTTGTGAGTGGGCCAGATTCACATTACCCTGTCTGTCTGTGCTCCCAGATTCCATCACACTGTTGCCTGCATCTGTCACTGGACAAACAGAGCAGTTTAAGTGTCAGATGTGCAGGGAAACATTCTCTAGGATTTAAGCTGAGAGTGTTTTCACCAGCTTGGAGAAAGAGAGTGCAAATGGTGGGTTACCCCTGGAATATAAATTATGGCTTGGAGATCAGAAGTCTGTTCAGTTTAGTATGAGCTATGAGTCTCTTTTGTGAGATAATGTTATTATTCTTGATGGGGGGTGTCCAACCCCCACAGACAACAATAAAGCATTTCAATATGGAGGCGCTGGGCACATCATATCATGGGATAATGTGGCATGCCCACAATGTGCCCACAAATTTCTTGCCCCTAGTCTATTCATTTCTATGAAACAGTGATATTATTTTCCTCTTTGTTATAAAGATGTGAAAGTCAGAAACTATTAGATGGTAAAATAAACCCCAAATATCTAAACATCCACTGCTATTCAGAGCAGTATGGATGGTTTGTAAGACGACTGTAATTCTGCTCTTACAGAACTGTCAGAGATGGGACAGAGAGTCAACCACATTAGCATTCCCTTGATCTATCAGAGCCAAAAAGCCTGCCTGTCATCATCCAAAGAAATTAAGTCTCAATCTCTCTAAACTAGGCCTGTGTCAGTACTTTAGTCAGCCAATGGCCACATCAGATGGTCTTCCTAGAGCCATTAGTCTCTAGTGGCACATGTCTAAGGGGAAGTCAAGACTCCCTCCACAAATGAGGACTCAGCAGAAAGCCATGTGTAGTAGATGCATATCACTCATGCCCAAGGATAGGTAACGAGTATTGGATGGTTGTAGAGCATGGCCATGACTACGATGCTGATATAGAAGAGGAATATTTTCCCCTTCTTTATCAAATTAAAAAGTAGCAATGTAAATGAACCTTTTGGTTACAGAGTTAATGAAGTGGAGAATGAGAATGTTGAAAGGTATCTGAAAAGTTAGATGCTTGTGTCACAGAAAATGTTGGGCTCTTATAACCCCTGAACATTAAAAATTTGTGCAGCAGGTGATTGGAGGATGATATTAGAGTAGAATTGTATAAGAAATTTTCTCTCTTTTCCTTCTTTCCCTCTTTCCCTCTTCCCTCCCTCTCTCTCTCTCTTTCTTTCTCTTTTGCTTTCCACAGAGTCTCAATCTAATGTCCAGGCTATAGTACCATAGTATCATAACTGACAGCAACCTCAAACTCCTGGGATCCTGAGTTGGGTGGGTTTGCTTGCCTTTTCAATTGATAAGCAGAAATTCTTTATGTAGACTAGAAAACTCTTCCTTAGCTTCTGAATGTGTGGCATGTAACTTCTCCTGCTCATTGCTTGATTGTTTTAATATCTTCCAGTGTCATTTTTATAGTAGATGTTTTAAACTGTGATGTTGTCCGACTTATCAAGCTTTTACTTTGTGCTTTTTGCTTTCTCCCCCTCTTATTTAATAAATCTTGTTCTACTCCTAAATTAAAATTATGTCATTCTACGTTTCCCCTATAAAGTCTTATTTTTTTTAATTCTAGTCTATTAAAGATGTTGGAGTAGATTGACACATACTTTGTGTGGATATGTATTCTATACTGTTTTCTTATAATAAATTAGGCTAGACAAAAGAAAATGTTATGAAGAAAATCAGAAAGAAGAAAAAATATGGTGGGCGCCTGTAATCCCAGCTACTTGGGAGTCTGAGGCAAGAATATTGCTTAAGCCCAAGAGTTTAAGGTTGATGTGAGCTGTGATACCATGGCACTTTACCAAGGGTTATAAAGTAAGACTCTGTCTCCAAAAAAAAAAAAAAAAAAAAAAAAGAAGAAGGAAGAAAAAATCTATTTACTATTCATAAAATGGAAATGGGTCATCATAAAGGTCCTTGTTTTCTTAACACTAACTAGGCTGAGGCAGATGAGGAGGTAGAGGAGGGGTTGGGAGGTGGCAAAGACAGAAGAAAATCTGCTTTTAAACCCATGTTGTTCAAGGGTCAACTGTACTAGCAAACAGGCAATTGACTTTTAAAAAGAGCTTTTAAATAGCAATGACCTTTTTCAATTATGAGAATGTGTTCATTCATCTTAACAGAAAGATAAAAGGCATCCCAGACACTGAATTCAGTGAGTGCCTCTATACCTGGCCCTTCATGGGTCAGACCCCTCTCTCAGCTGAGCACAACAGTCACATCCCAAGTCAGAGTGAATATGCATGAGTATCACCCCCTGTGGTGTCTCCACAGGATGTAAGTGAACCAGGTAGGTTGGCAGTAACCTGGTCTTTCTGCAATTGACAAAGAGAAGTGGGTGCAATTCATGCTGGCACATTGGGGTCAGTGGGGCCTGTGGCTAGAAGCTTGCTGCCATATCTCTGAATAGCTCACTCTTTCTCTGCAAATATTTACAGCTCTAAGCAAAATCTTAGTGAACTGGAACCCTCTTCTTGCTGGCAGATGCTCTGGTGAATTCTTTTTCTCCTGAAGAAAACTATAATCTAAAGAACAGTGGCAACAGCAGTCAGTGACTACCTGACACGTTGAGTTCCCTGAAGAAAAGACAAATCAAATGCTATTACAGATTTCTTTTTTAAGGGTGGGATTGGTTGGGATTGCAACCTTATACAATCTTTTTGGAAGGAAGTATGGAGAATCCTCAAAGAACTCAAATTAGACCTCCCATTTGATCCTGCAATCCCATTTCTAGGCATCTACTCAGAAGAAAAAAGGTATTTTATCATAAGGACATTTGCACTAGATTGTTTATCACAGCTCAGTTTACATTCACCAAGATGTGAAAACAATCTAAATGCCCATCAACTCAGGAACAAATTCACAAGCTGTGGTATACTATGGAATACCATTCAACCATTAAAAGAGATGAAGACCTCACATCTTTTGTATTAACCTGGTTGGTGCTGAAAGATATTCTTCTTAGTAAAGTATCACAAAAATGGAGAAGCAAAAATCCAATGTACTCAAGTACTAATCTGAAGCCAGTAGATGATCTAATACACATCCACATAAGAGAAAAACTCAAATCAATTCAAGAGGAGGGGAGGGGGAACAAGGGAGCAGGAAGAGGGGAGAAGGGAGAGGATTGGGGTGCTCCCACTTAATGGGCACAATGTTACAGTGTGTGTCATGCTTCTTGGGGGCAGGACACGATTATAAGAGGAACTTTACCTAGCAAATGCAAACATTGTAACCTAATTCTTTGTACCCTCAGTTAACCTGAAACAATAAAAGTAAAAAAATGAGTGGGATAGGTTTGGTCTTTCGGTTATTGCTCCAGTGCTTAGCATTACATGACCATTTCCATCTTTGGCACAATATATAGCTCAGTTAGAACTCTAATAAATGGCACATTACCATAAATCATGCTAGGCATGTTCTCTTGATAAATATTACACTCCCTTTTCTGTTTCAAAAAGACTTTTGCTATGACATACATGCCATGATAAACTTCATCTTTGCAGCTAACCCTTTTACCATGAAGAATAATATCATTTTTGAAAAGCTGAATTTAGATATTTTATTAAACAATCATTAAGATTAAAACTAAAAGATCCTTAAGTGCAGTATATAATGAAAGGTTCAGAAAACAAAGATTCCTTAATTAAACACAGCTGTATGTTCAATGACTTCAGGTTTGAGACGCCAAAGTGAACTAATTCCTAGGTAATAGGTATTAGGTATGGATATTAACAATATACACCTCTAGTTTCAAACTATGGATTTTAAATATTAGACCACAAAATTGATACATTTTGCTATTTTCAGGCCACTCAGTAGAAATCAACAGCAATAATAACCAATAGAACTAAGAATTATTTGGCACGGGATGGGTTTAGAAATCCAACAATCTTTTCCAAAATAGAAGGTTCAGTGTCCTAATCCCTTACTCCTCTCCTATTTATTTCCCTTACTTTGCTACTGTACTTGAGTTACCTTGGCTATTTTCTTTCTCTAGGGGAAAACATTTTTCTGCTCTCTTGTTTCTCAGGCCATATACACAAACAGAACACAATAAAAACACAACAGGTTTTCAGAATCAACAAAAGAATTCACATAAAAATTTCCTATAACATGCCCATAGCTGATGCTCATGAGATTATATTTATTTCCAAGTGGTTGAAATATTAGCTTCAATGGGGTTGATTATGGTGGGTTTGTTTGTGGCCATGATGAGATCATCAATCTTGTTTTCAATAGCAGATCTGTGAAATAATTTGAATTTTTTTTTCACTTAGACATCAAGTTAACAGGATTTCCATGTTATATACCAGGACTCTTAACTTTCCCATTTCACTATTTCCTCTCTACAGGTATACAATAAGCTTTGTTAAGATAATGAGCTTGGAGCAAAGTTATTTTTCACCTTCTAACAGTCCATTACTTGCAGGATATTACACTTTGCACTTTAAAGAGTCTAAAAATGATGCATGGCAGAAAATGGACTGAACTCAAGAAAAGGCAGCCAGCAGCTCCACGCATCTGTCCCTGGTCTTAACTGTTAAGCAGAGGGGTAGACAGAAATGTTTGAAACATAGTGTAAGGAAGCAAGGTTTCATTTCTTTATTAATAAATTCCCCAGCATTGCTCCAGAGGATAAGGACAGTGATCTCAATGTTGTATTTTACTATAAAAGGCAAGTATCAAAACTGAGAAAAAAAAAGTAGAGTCAAGATTTTGATGTTCCAAGTAAGAACAAGGAGAAAAAAAAAAAGGACCTATTATTTAAATTAGTCACAGCAAGGTTAGTTGTTGCCCTGAGTCAACCAGGTTTCACATGTAACATTTTTCAGTTTATAATCTCACCAGTTCATTTCTTCATCCATTCACCCATTCATTCATTTATTCATTTGTTCTGTGTTAAGCATGGTAGATGCGAAGATGAAAATATTCATCCAAGTTTACTTCCCCTAATAGATTATGGAATCTAAGGCTGGAAAGATACAGTCTGCCTATGTTTTAGCAGAACATTTTATAAAATCAATAAATAATTTGTCATTAAATATAACATTAATAATAATAGGGATAATGTCCTATGTATCCTCAAGAAACACGTACTCCCATTGTAGACATGGTAGCGCCTCAGTGAATATTTTTTAAAATAAAAAAAGTATGTGCGGTGTCTGTGGCTCAAAGCAGTCAGCCCCCTATGCCAGAGGTGGCAGGTTCAAACCCAGCCCCAGCCAAAAACTGCAAAAAAAAAAAAAAAAAAAGTATGCCTATATGTACATATATGTCTCTAGGTATTATGTATATATGTTGTAGGTAAATGATGATTTATCGTGCTGTATAGCAACTATATCAATTTGAATGAGAAATTACTATGTAGAGAACATTGCTATGAAAAATATCATAGTTGTATTAGCAGAAAAAGGAAATTACACACCTAAATAGCTAAGGGAGGTAATCATTCACCCTTATAGATGTCGGGGTGACATTATCCATTTATTAGGAAATTAGTTATTTATCACGTTCAAGGAAACCTAATATTTTCCCATTCCACCAGAGATTGTACAATAAACGTTCTTCCATAAGTGCTTTGAGTCTGTTAAAATGCTCATTAGTTCAAAGTGCCAGAATTCCCTGGAAACCAATTCAAATAGCCTGTCAGCAAGGTGATAAAACACATTTCCTTGCTCAAATGCCCGAAATAACAATGTTAGCTACCAATGACTCTGCGAAAGCCACTGGCACAAGATTCCTAGTTAAGAGTCCAACAAAACTGGTGAATGTAGTGATTTCCTTATTCAGCTTTATTAAACACTTTCGGATTTTAACTTTGAAATATGCTGTCCTAGTTAAAGTTCTTGGTTGCAGAAAACTAGAAAAGGGTGGGGAAAATACTAGAAGGAGAGGGAAAGATATCAGATCAATGTAAGGAAGTCTCACAGAAATAAAGTTGGGCTTCATGAAAATGTTAGTTAAAATCTGAGAAGTGAAGAACTAAATTTATTCTCTGAGTTAGGTCAGGCCTAATGGCAAATAAACACAATTTAGGTTGAAGGAAGGCATTTTAAAAATGGAATTATTCCTTTAGTTTCTATTATTTGACATTAAAACTGCCTTAATATGTCAGAATCACAACACCATTTCCTACTGAGCAATAAAGATAACAAGAATTATTTTCCCCCTGGCTGGGGAAAAAGGGAATGAATTAAACACATACCTTAATGTATTTAAGCTTAGATGTTATGTTTTAAAGTATACAACAAATCAAAGACAATTAACCAGAAAAATATTTTCATTCCATGGGAGCAAAGCTTGCTAATGAAAGCTAACCCAAAGTAGATTCTCAAAAGCATTTACTGAAAATGCATAAATAAATGATGGAACAAAAGATAAGATCTGAGAATTAGTCGACCTCATGTCTGTAATCAGGTAACTCAGTATGTCTGAGCTTCTGATCTAGCATCAGGAGATGATCTGTCTGTCTTAAAGTACCAAAAAAGTGCATGAAAAAATTTGCTCTCAAATTCCTGGTGCATACGGAATGTGGTGGCCCAGGGCAGGCAGGAACCCTGACAGGGACTCAGAGAGATCAATCACTGAAACTGAGACCCCACCACTTCCATAATTTGCCATTTAATAGTTGCTAGCTATTCCAGAATGTGTTACTATTTCACAAAGGATTCAGAATCTGTGCTGCATGATGTAGCCTCACTTTGTAGCAACTAATCTGGGTTTGACTTAGGGAGATGTGTAGGTATTCTCAGGGGAAATGTTACCAGACCAAAAGGGTCCGGCTGCCTGGCACTGTCAGCCAGAAGCAGAGATGGGGATTAGGTCGACCAAACTTTATTTGTCAGAAAGCCAGCAATTCTGGAGAGCAGCAAGAATAGTCTCTCAAGGACTGTTATGCCTCAGTGACAATTCTAATAATTTTTATGAGAATACCAGGAAACAAACATAGAAAATTCTAACTTTATCTGACAGAAAACATTAGTTTTTGCTCTAACAAGGCAAAATTTTTAAACAACAGAAAGGTGATTTTCATTTTAACAAAATATCAAAGAGACTCATCAAAGAAAACATCATATTATCAAAGTAATCTTTACCCTACTGATATCACAACACCTGTTGTCTATGTGTGACTGCTTCCTCAAAGTCTACCTAGACAGACATCCTCATAATCATGGTGAAACCTTAACCAGATAATCACAGGGTGTGTGGGAAAGAATGTGAGCTGAGCAGACCAGTTCAGCCATCCTGCTTCAGCTTAGCTTCTCAGACTCCATCTTGCAGGCCACTTTTCTGGCTTTAAAACCTTCAGAAATCAATACAGCCAAAAGGGCAGGAGTCAAGGGCAAGACCAGTTTGAGGGAGGGGTGTGTAGACCACAGCCTAGTCAGAAGCCCATCAAGACTGCAATGCCATTTTGCCTTATCCAGGCAGAAGTCAGAAATTCCATCGCTAAGATTCTCCTTTCACTTAGAAAACCCCTGATAGTCCCACGAACTTACTGTGCTCTGAAAAAACAACCAGGAGAATTAGCAGCCTTGAGAGAGAGGTCTAGGGCACTGTCGACCACTCCCTTGCCAAACTCCAAGGAGGAAAGGAACCAACCTCGTCTTCAGGAAAATGAACAACAGGCACTTCTTGTCCTACAAACCACACATGAATTCATTGGATTGATAAGACCTAAGAATTAATTTAATGTACAAATCAAAGAGTAAGACTTATTGGGATAACAATAGCTTACTTATAGTTAACAGGTAAGGACCAGAACATAGAAAAACAATGTGCTGCTACTTGTCACCTGACATCACCTCCCAGAGCTGGAAGAACAGGAACTCCACTAGCCATGAAAATGACAGAGTCCCTGGCAAACTGGAAGTGCAACTAACATATATTCAATGCTTCAGATTCCAAGTCTTGAGTAGGCACTTCCTGAATACTTGCTGATCTGACTGGCATAGCAGTTGGCAGTGAGACAACGCTCACTTCTCAGTCAGCCAGCTGCTGTCTATTTTTCACAGACTGTTTGTCAGGATCTGTTCTGTGATAGACACAGCCTCACTAATAGCTGGTGCCAAGACTTGATTTGAAACCAAATGGAAAAGAACCAAACAGGTGGTAAATATCCAGGTGTTTCTGGAGTTACATTGATATCACCCTTGCTATCATCAGAGCAAAGGAAACTTGAGATCAGATAGCAAGTTGCTCATAGAAAGGTCAGATGCTACAGCAGGAAGCAGGAGCGGTCTATAAAGACTCCTCCAATTTGAGTAATTTAAATACATGTTTAAAAATTACATGCGAAATGTCTAAAGAACACGCGAGGATAGACTAGTGTGACTTTTATTGGTAATCTAAATTGTTTAACTCATATAAATCTTCCTTTTAGATGAAATGTACCAAAGGATAAACAGATGGCTGTCAAAAGTGCATTCAATAAATTGGCATACTACTCCTTGATGTTAGCCACATAAGCAGAGTGCCTGTTTGCTTAATTAATCCAATTGTTTTTATCCATTACATAATAAGCAACACTGTTAACTCTTTCAGAGTTGATTCTGAAAACATCCAATTCACACACTTGCTGCTGGCCTGTGATGGCATTGATGGCTATTATTAACCCAACCCCATTCTCTTAGAGATGAATGTAATTATCTTTTATTATGCAAATATCCAGTATTCAGACCCATATTAACAGCAATGGCTTTACTCAGAACACAGTGTTAGGAATGCACACACATCAGTCCAAATTGAAAATTAAAGAACAATTTCACCATGAGTCAAAGCATTTATATTAACAGTTTGGAATTACAAAACCAATATAAGCTGTTATTGTCTCTGGCGCTTCTTTCATCAGGCCAGCCACCTGATCTCTAGTTCATTGCTCAGTCTTTTACACAGTAGTTGCCCATAAAAGCAGCAGAGAGCTGACACTAGGACCTTAGGAAAGAAGGAAGCACTCTGGGAGAGCAAGGTGAGTTTCTGACCTGAAGGAGAATGGGGAGCCAAAATGAGACTCCGAATCATAGCAATAAGCATGAAGAATCACAGAACTTGGAAACAAGGACACGAAGCACGGCAAAAATAAATAGACTATAGAGTAAGAAGATATTTTCTTGTGAAATTTAATTTTCTAAACACACAGAATATGCTACTCTTTAAAAGAAGGTTAAGGAAAAACTTACTCAGATAAATGAGGTATTATCCTCTTGCAAGGGCACAGACAGGTGGATAATAATGTCTTTCTCACTTCTCTGGAAGTGAGAAAGGAGTAAATGACTATAGCATAGTCAAAATGAGTAATAATAAAACAATGCATAAAAAGTAGAAAGAAGTAAAATATTTTCATAGTGTAGAGGTACTTGCTTCCTGTGGTGCTTTCTTGGATTTCCTTGGACACTTCTCTCTTACTTCCTGCCTGTCACGTAGCAATTCAGCTATCAGTGAAATGTCAGAATGTCTCTCACAATTTCATGCCACACTGGGAACGCTCCTAAATCCTATGTAGGCTTTGACACTCATTATGAACAGCTTTTTAAGAACTTGAGGTGATAAAATAGATGACTATGGTCAAAGAATTCTTAAGTTGTTTTTTTTTTCATAGCTCAACTCTCTAGTTTTGCACTTAATCACAACAGTGAGAACTTTTGATCCGAAGAATAACATGTCTCAACAGCTAGAAAAAATATCCTTCATGGTCAATGTAACATATGTTGTCCGAGTGTCCTACCTTTATGAGACTGGTAATGTAAGAGTTTGCCATACAAGTTTTTCAAGATTGAAACTCCTTCATGGAGCCAGAATCCACCACTTGGATAGTGAGTGGTATACACGTGGCAACCCACAGGTTGTTTGAGGTTCTTTTAGCACTGTTACTATGAACACAAAAAGTACCCACATAGGTGTTTTACATAGAAAAGGGAAAAAAGGACCACACATGATAAACATTATTGTGCTAGCAATCACAGACATGCAAGTCATCATTTTCCTTCCATCAAATTGACAGATTTTTAAACATGATCATTTGAAGACTTGTGCACATAGAATAAAATAAAATCTTTCAAGTGGCTGCTGGTGGAGGGAAGGAAACATGTCCTTTGATCTGTAACTCCACTGATAATGAAATTTTTCTAAGGAAATAATTATGGATGTGTATAACAAGTTATGTCCTATTATATACACCACAGTTTTATTTATAAGCATGGAAAATATAAATGACATAAATATTAGACAATGGAAGGTTAATTAAATGAATTATGGTTAATTCATACAATGGAATACTATGCCACTGTGAGGCTGAGAAGACTACACCCCAAAGCATGACACTTTGGCATCCCTAGTGCTGTGGACTAAAGAACACGGGAAGGCCTCAAAGCAAAGTCTGTTTCTGAGACTTCTCTCATCTGTTTCCTTTCTTCCCCCCAGGGAGGCTCTAGAAACTGGAATTCTCTTCCTCAAAGTGAGTGTTAGAAACAGTAACATCTCATCTCTAAGCTAGCTATGAGACGTAGAAAGACTACTGTACCTTTACCCTGACTTTCTGTGAAAGAACTGCTATAAAGAAGTTGTCTGAACTGCTTTTCTGAAGGTAGATCGTCAGATCCTCATTGTAGGAGGGGTCTTGTCCTATATATTGGAGGTATGGAAAGAGTACCAGACAGGGAGGCCAAGAAGAATCTGAAAAGGCATGCCCTTGACAGGTTTCCCTGTGTAGTCTATTACTGTTAAATCTTTCCCTTTCTGTCCAATCACATTTCTACGCAGCTGTCCACTCTAGGTCTAACCTAAGAATGAAAATGGAGTCTTTGGATCTTCATTTCCGAAGTCTCCCATGCAACATAAAATTTTGATTAAGTAAATTTGCTATGCTTCTCCTCTTGTTAGTCTATCTTTTGTTATAGAAATGTTGGCCGTGACCCTTATGACGAGTAAGGAAAGGTATCCCATCTTTCCTGCCCCTATACCACCATTTAAAAAGTGCCTTTATTAATACTTAGAAATGTTGGGAAATAGTATCTATATATTCTTAGATGAAAAGTCAAATCACAAAGACAGTATATTCGGCTGTCTGGCATGATATTTTGTTTCACAAACGTGTGTGTGCATGCATGCATACAGATAGAAAAAAACTGGACATCTACGAGGAAATGTACAATAACATTCATGGCATTTCTCTCCAAATGGTAGAGTTACAAGTAATTTTGGTACTTGTGATTACTTTACAAATACTTTTTAAGCTTTCTATAATGATCGGGTGCTATTTTATAATCAGAAACAAATATTATTTAAAATATTTCTCTAAACCAAAAGGAAATACTATTTTAAAGGAGATGACATAAGGAGTTATCCCTCCACATGGATGTATGGGATCCCTTTTTGTGGGGGGTAACAGAGAAATGTCAAAGATGCTGTTCTCTTCCCTGGGGTTCAAAGAAAGTACTGTCATCTACTTTAGACAGGAGCAAGACATAAGCAAGAAGACAACACTTCACAACTTGTGTTGAATTTGTTGAGAAGTTTGCACTTCCACCCTTGACATTTAAACAAATGTACAATGTCACTTACAGATCAGTAAGGAATGAATGAGCAAGTGTTCATCTCAGGATGAGAACACTTCATCCTATCTAAAAACTGAAACCTATGGAACCAGGAATCTAAACAGGGTCCTCTTTTTTATATCATCTACTGATGTGCAGAGCCTGAAGATGGGCTTTCAAATACTTGTTAGGATTAAGAAATGAAGACAATGTTTATTCATTTTATAATTGTTCCTTCCAATATGTCTGATCTTGAGTTCCTGAAACTGTTCATAGAAAACACTACAGAAGCTTTTGTGTGTATTAGAGAAGATAGTTAGAAACAGGAAAAGACAGAGAAAAATAAGCCCTAAACACATCATCAACTAATAAAAAAATCAGGTTGTCCTGCCTTCCTGGTTTGATTAAATTCAGGTATGTCTGAAGCTGAAGATGCTGAATAGAACTATAGAATGTGGAACTAGAAAGACTTCACACACCGTCTCATCCAATTGTCATCTTTTACAGATGAAGAAACAGGCCCCCAGAGAGGTGAAGAGCCCTTGTATAAGGTCACACAACAATTTAATAGCAGTGAAAATGAGGATTCAGATCTGCTGACTTCCAGGCCAATACAACACATTCCAATACAACACATTGTTTTTCGATGTGAAATGTCTCATTTGATCTCTTCCATTTCTATGTCTAGTCATGGAATGTCCCTATTGACCACAGCAAATGAGCTTGGGTGACAGTTAACAGTAAACAACACTTTCTCTAAAGATGCCATCTTTCTGGGCAATGTCTTTTTATCTCCACCGATCATTTTCACTTCAAGCATTACAGAACACCCTTTGGAGTTAATTCTAAAGGACTTAAAGATCATCATTTCCCAACATGTGCTGTGAAAATCCAAATATATATTAAGTAACATTAGATAAAAGGACAGTGACTTGTTCCAGCTAATAACCATAGACCTTTTGCAGATATCAAAAGTTGGTTAAATAGGCTTTTATAGCTTGATACGAGAAATCATAAGTATACATAAAAGCTAAGATACAGCCAGGTAACAAATCAGCTGCATCTCAAAAAAAAAAAAAAAAAACCAAAAACCTAGAAATGTGTCTGAGAGTACATATATAAGGGAAAAAAATTGTGGAAGAACAGCTCACATTTATTGAGCACATTTACTGTGTTAGCCTTTTATGGACATTTAATCTTCATGATAGCCTACAATTATTTTCCTTATTTTATATAAGAGAACTGAGGTACAGAAAGGATAAATAAGTTGACCAAGATAGAATCAGAGTTTAACTGGGACAGTCTGGATTTTCTTTTTTTTTGAGACAGAGTCTCACTTTCTTGCCCCCAGTAGAGTGCTATGATGTCATAGCTCACAGCAACCTCAAATTCCTGAGCTCAAGTGATCCTGGGACTACAAGCACCTGCCACAACACCTGGCTATTAACAGTCTGGATCTTAACAAAGAGAGCAAGAGTAGCCAAGAATTTTTTGTCCTGAGTATCACTATTTGTAGGATCTCTGGATGGACACATAAGTTAACAGTTAAATGCTCAGATCACAAACAGATTCCTAAAATTTGGTTTCGTTTGCTATTTCCTGAACAGTGTGAGACCATCTGCCTTGATGAAATTATTGAATGAATTGAATGAAGTCAATTCATTACAAGAAGGTACATTTAATTTGAGAGCTTATTGATGGAATAACTTGGGGAAAGTACAGGAAAAAACACAGAGGAGTCTTCACAGTTTTTTTCCTCCTATGGCCTCATAATTCAGTAGTGGAGATGAACTCATAAGCCTCTGACAATAACAAGGACAATAATAATATGATAAAAAGCCTCGTAGTCAATAGTAGGTGGTGCCTGGGTGTCATCTTAGGTGGTTTATGTTATTAGTTGTGATCTTACATATCATAAAAATGAAGATAAGGTGTTAACATCTCCAGTCAAGATATTAGCCAAGTTCTTTGGAACTGTCCCAGTTGAGCCTGTGAAATGTAAGACTAAACAAGCTAAACATTATCATTTGCAATAAGTCATAATAATATAGCGTGTTAGCTTTTTCCTGAAGG
Source organism: Galago senegalensis (assembly GCA_963575145.1). NCBI lineage: Eukaryota > Metazoa > Chordata > Mammalia > Primates > Galagidae > Galago > Galago senegalensis. The sequence continues at coordinate 43,401 of CAUYTI010082682.1, forward strand.
GAGGGCATCAATAATAGCTGTATTTTTCTTGTCCCTTCTCAACTGTATTTCTTGAGAGGGTCACGTACAATGGTGAGTGTTTGGGCAGTGACCGTCAATGCAGTTGTGATGGAGAGCTCCCAGAGGGGAGAACTTCTAACTCCCTGAGTTCCTTCTTGGCTTTCCCCAGGTCCAAACTGTTAGCACTGGGCAGATATTAAATGTGATCTCTTGACTGGGTACAAGATCACAAGAGAAACACGTCTACTTGGGAGGAGCAGCTATTCATTCAACAGAAATGTCTAGTGTCTACCAAGCGCCAGGGCTGGGGACATGATGACAGCTAACACAGTCCTGCCAGGGGTGTGTTTCAGCACAGTGTGTACCAGCTTGCAAGACCCAGTTGTTATATTGGGGGGGATTTTATTATATTTATTTATTTATTTGAGGCAGAGTCTCATTCTGTGCCCTAGGTCGAGTGCCTTGGTGTTAGCCTAGTTCAGAGCAATCTCAAACTCAGGTGATCCTCCTGCCTCAGCCTCCAGAGAAACTGAGACTATATGCACCCACCATAACACCTGGTTAACTTTTTCTATTTTTTATAGAGACAGGGTGGGGGAAGGGTCTCATTTTGTTGCCTAGGCTGGTCTTAAACTCCTGACCTCAGCAATCCTCCCACCTCAGCCTCCCAGAATGCTAGGATTACAGATGTGAGCCCTATTTGGGGGAATTTTAATAGCCAGTAGCCAGCATGTTAGAAGTTTTGGGAGAATGTAATGGCAGAAACAGCAAACCTAGTTATTATCTATTTACTAGGATATTCGTGTTTCTGTGGCCTTGTAGGTCTTGTACTCTAGTGGTAAGGAATTTAAAACATGATTACAAGTGTGAGGAGCAGTAGCCAAGTGCTCTGGGAGGGCTGGCTTAGTCTGAACGCTCTAAAGTAAAAATAGACTTAATATTCCTTCTTAAAGTGTTCTTAGCACCAATCTCTGAACTTGACTTTGTCTCTCTCTTCTAAAAATAATAAAATACTTCCAGGTGTTACAGGTGGAGTGCAGTTGTAAAGATCCGACGTCAAAGTGCCCCTCTGACACTTGCTAGGCTGTATGGCTTTGGGCAAGCCACCTAACTTTACTGAACTCAGTGTTTTCATCTGGATAATACTGATACTTTGCAGTGTTGTTTTGAAAATTAGGACTATTAGATGTATAACAAGTGATTAAATATTTATAATATTAATAATTACTCAATAAGTGGTAGCTAGTATTTTTAAGTCATTTTTATTCATGCAATTGTTTTCATTCACCCTGTCACTAAATTTAAATACCTAGACAAAGGCAGTATATTGTATTTCCAGCATATGCTAGAAGTTGACATGTGATAAAAATTTGAACTAATCCATTCTTACTTGAATTAAATTGTCCCTAAATGGCTTATTTGCAGAGAAAACTGGTTGTCTCAATTCAGATGTGGAATATACCCTGCTTTGCTGTACCAGGTTCAAAGACACATTTGTTTTAAAATTGAAGCACTGACAGAAACTGTATCTAATTTTAACAAATTAAATTGGTAATGACAGTGCCAACTACTGCATCAAAATTACTCCAACTATGGGTGCTTCCTCCTCTGACCCTGGCAATAATTTTTTTGTTGTTCTGCTCTAGAAATTTCCAAGGAATAATACTGTGTTGCTGATACCAAAATTTACATATGCAGCTGGGCACAGTGGCCCATGCCTGTAATCCTAGCACTTTGAGAAGCTGAGGAGAAAAGATCATCGCTTGAGACTAGGCATTGGAAACCAGCCGAGGCTACACATTGAGACTCTGTCTCTACAAAAAATAAAAATGTTAGGTGGGTGTGGTGTCTCAACTACTCTGGAGGCTGAGCTAAGAGGGGAGTATTGGTTGGGCCCAGGAGTTTAAGGTTGCAGTGGGCCATGGTCATGCCTTTGCACTTTGACCTGGGCAGCAAAGCAAGACCCTGTGTCTCCAAAAAAAAAGAAAAAGAGAGCGAGAGAAAGAAAATCCGCATCACTTAAGTCCCTTATATAAAATGGTGCAATATTTGCATAAACCTACATATATCCTCTCAATATACTTTATAATCATCTCCAAATTATTTATATCATCTAACACAATGAATGTTCATGTTATATAAATAGTTGTTAAACTGTATTGCTTAGGAAATAATGACATTAAAAAATGTCTGTATATGTTAATTATAGACAAAAGAAAAGAGTACTGTGTTGAATGATGCAACATATAATCTTTTTTTCCACATCTCTCTTACTACCATTTTTTAGTTATCAGGTTCAAGTCATTTCTAAATACTGCAGGAAGTTGATTGATAAAGTCATATAATTTAAGAGCTGCAAGAGATCTTAGCAATCATGCTTCATTTTGCAGGTAACTGAAACAAAAAAAAGATTTTTGATTAAAGGACTAAAGGTCACACAGTAAGGAAAAATCTTTCCTCACTATGACTTAGATAAGATCTTAATCGGAATACTATTTTCTATTAATATATTTTTTAATACCTTAAGCGAAACAAGAAAATATGAATTCTAAAAACAGTCCTGCGAAACCATTCCAGAAAAACAGAACCATCTCTCCCTGCTGGTCCCAAAAAACATGGCAAATGAAACATACAGAGAAGGAATAAAACCAACAAATTAAACCTGGAACTGTGCCAGGATAAAAATAGAAAAGGAAATTAAAATGTAAGTTTTTTTTCCTTCAGAACACGTGCCCTGATGCAATGGGCATCGTGCCTTCTGTAAGTTGCCTTTCTCTTTTCCTTCCCAAACATTTCTAGTTCTAATTCTGGGGCCTGTCTCGTATTTGAAAACCAAATGGAAGGCTGCACACGTCACATACTCGCATGGGCTAACGTAGATAAGGTTCTCTAGCACGGTAAGGCTGCTGCTTTCTCTTGCTTAGCCTTTTCTTCCCTAATCCTCTCCGATCTGAGTCTACCGATGTTATATTTCTAAGCAATTAATTTTTTGGCTGGGCCGCGCGATCCACAGGTGGGGGATGATTGACAGCGCCCAGATAGGCTCCATCTGTTGGCCGCTGATAATGGAATCCTGGGGGCTTCTGGGTAATGTCTTTGCACACATAAAAGCCAGCAGCTTAATCTATTTGCAGCGCAAGCGGAAAAAGCCCCGCAGCTCGTTTTGTTATTCAACAGGAGCAATTTGGTTACAGACAGCACGTTTACGGGCACAGTGGGGAGGCGCTGGGAGGGGGCAAGGTGCCCACAGTGAGTGATGCTGCCTAGTCTAAAGCACAATGTTTTTCTCTTTTTTTGGGGGGGGGGACCAAATTGAACCAAACTAAACCAATTCAAAACAAAAACAAACAAACAAAATAAGAATGAGATGGGAGGGTATTTTTTGACAATCTGGGGAAAAGAGAGAACTTGTGATTCTTGCCTGTACTTGGCTTCATACTTTATCAAAGAAAGATAGGAAAAAGGGAATAATTCTAATAATTAACTGTGATGTAAATAAATGAATGAATCCAGAAATGACAGGGCCGGCCTCAGTGCCTCTGCAAAAGCTTGGTTCAATTCCTAGGTTCTTCTAGGAATGTAAATAAACCAGTGCTCTGTTAAGCTCACCAAAGTGCAGGGGACGCTGTACTGGAACAGAAGGGTGAGTTAGGCATCCATGTAACTGGGAAACATTCCATAGGCTGTGGACGAGCAGGACTTTCAAATCAGAAAGCTTTTCTAATATTATCTTGATTTATTTATAATTAGCAAATATTTCAAATTTAGGTGGATGGTTAAGGTGGCAATATTGAAGAGGAATATCTGAAGTCTTAAAAAGGAAGAATTGTATGCCTTTCTTATCTGATTATCTTGTTCCCTTAGACACCAGTTAGGGACCATTTAGCCTCATCTGAATGTAGCAATCCACGCTTGTCAAAAGAAGCGTGATCCCTAAGGTCAGTTTTTCTACTATGATGTATCAAATTGGCTTTTTTAAAAGCAGTTTTTGATGAATTCAGTTGGATTTTTCCATTCCTTTCCATTTCCCCCCTCCTCCCTCTCTTTCAGTCACCTTCTCCTTCTCTTCCTTTTCTTTTGGAACTTAATAAGGGAAAGTCCTTTTACACAAGACAAGCACATTCAGTTCCATTTTAAAACCATGCTTACGGTAATAGTTGGTCCTCGTGGACACCTCAGATGCCTAGTGTCACTCAGACCCACTAAAACGTATCCAATCTCCTCACCCCTGGGTGCTTCTATCTACTTCACAGGACAATCTATATGGAGATTTGAGAATCCCTAATGGGTAAGAAATTTAAATGGATATTTGCTAATAATCATATAAAGTGACTAGTATAAAGTGACTCATTAGCTCCTTTCACAGCTGACGTTTGGAAAATGAATATATTTCAATAAGCTTTTCTTTTCTCCACATTTAGAATTAACATCATCTACTGGAAAGAAGAATCAGAGGTAACATAAACATAATAGACAATTAAGTCTGTCTAAACAGCATCAACACCAATGGTCTTTAAGTGACTGAAAACAGATTTATTAATGATATTCAATCAACCACATTCATACTAGAGGGTAGGAGGGTTGGGGTGGGTATTTTGGATGACATGTTGATAAATAACTAATTTAAGTCTACAGTAGATTATCTGCCTCAAAGACATACATTTTCATGGTCATGATAACCAATAAGACTTGGGTGTCTGAAAGATACTGCTTTTTTATCTCTGTGACTCAATCTGAGTTTTGATTCTCAGTGCCCAATTCCACTCTCAGCAGAAAAATGATTTCTCAGCCAATCTGTGTCTACATCTCATTTTGTTCTCTGTTCTACGTTCCAATCAAGCTCTAATTCCACAAGGCTCAAACTTAGATAGGTGATGACTGTCCTTTCTCCATCTTTTCCTAGAGAATGAGAGGGAGGCATCAGGGAAAGCTGATGTCCGTGTGTGGGAGCTGTCCAGAGTCATGAGTCTTCCACAAAATAGATGGTAATTCCTTTGGCGGAGACTCTCCCTCAACTTCTGCTCTGAACCAATGAGAAACCCAAAGCTGCTGGGGGCTCACACACTACGCTACAACCCCTCTCCAACATCGCTGTGAGATGCCAACTACCAGAGAAGTTACCTCAGAAGTGTTCATTTTCACTAGTTTCCCTTCAGAACAATTTCCCCCCTACCTCCTGTCCTCATCCCAATTTGAGAGACTTGGGTCATAAAAGTTTTCTTTTCTCATGATATCCTTCTCTTTTGTTTCAAATTTTATTATCTCTTGCCCAAAAATCTCCTTATGAGCTGAAGTATGAAACAGTCTTTACAAATAGGTATTCTTGGGTTAGTAGCCAGTTGGGGAAGCATCAACACACATAGCAAGCAAACTCATCTATGCAGAATATATGGGGTTGTTAAGGAATATTACAGGCTGTTAAGGAATATAAGTATGAGGATTCACACTACCACAAGAATATTAATATATATTCTGGATGATGCCTCCTAAATTTGTAACCTAAATCCGAAAAGCAGAATCAAAAATATAAGGATTATAAAAAGTATCAGGCAGCTCTGTTTAGATATGTAATATTTTTAGAGATGTAATTTAAATGCAAATTTTTACAAAGTTATAGTGGAGAGGAATCATATGAGTCAGTACATAGCTTTGAACACAGGGCATGTATGGTTTGCTCATATTTGGAAGACAGTCAGCCAATTGAGGATTATTACTAGATGTGATGCCCGGGACAATCAAAACTTCCCCATATTCAGGCAACATTAAAGGAAAAGTATTGAAAACACAAGCCTGGCACAGACCCTGTGTAGATGGCCTTAAAAAACAAACAAACAAACAAAACTACTCAAAGCAGAGAGGAACCTTGGAAGGATCAGGAAGGGAAATAAATGTAAGATTTTCTCTGGTCTTGAGTAAGTATCTAAATCCAAGCTTGAAGTTTAAGAACTTCTGGGGACTGTCATTCCCCAACTGACTTGAGTTGGTGATGACAATAAAGCAGGTCACTAAAAAGACTCCCTTGGAAAAAGGGAAGGGCTGCCTCTCCTTGACCCTAATAACCCAGTTAGAACTGGAGGCACAAAATCAGACTGAGATTCGGATCATTCCCCTTGCTATTTCCACATTCCCAGAGTTGGTGTTAGGGAAGAGAACAAGGCATCCTTATTAACAAAATTTTCTATAGAAAAAATATGTTAGAACCAATTCTCTCCCTTTTCTATCTTACTTGAGATTCTATTCTAAAATTCCAAATTCATAAGAACACAGAAAAGGGTTCTCAATAAATACCCAATATCTTAGTGGACTTGAGCTGCTATGACCAACTACCATGGCAGGGGGAGGACGGCTTACACAGGAGACATTTATTTCTTGTAGCACTGGAAAGTCAAGGTCAAGGGGCTGGCACATTTCATTCTGTGAGTGCTTCCATCCTGGTGTGTAGATGACCATCTTGCTGTGTCCTCATATGGAAGGGAAAGAATGAGCTTTCACGTCTCTTTTCATAAGGGCACTCATCCCATCCAGAGGCCATCACTCTCATGATCTAATCACCTCCCCAGTGGCCCACCTCCCCCTGTCATCACCTCGGAAGTTAAAGCTTTATCATACTAACTTATGGAGGGGGGACACAAACACTCCTTGGCTGAAAGGCTGAGCAAAGAAGTCATCAATAGTGTTTGCTCAAGCTTTGTATCTCTGCTCTCAAGTCTTTCTCACTATCCCTTGCATTATTCTTTTTCTTGCCTCCTATATTTGAACATTTTAGCCCCGCCTGATTAGCTAAACCTGCAGATTCAAATCCTTGAGGGATCTTTTGGTTTTCATAGTCAAGCCTACACCTACAATGTTGACCAGCAGTTTCTTAATTATGCTCACAGTGAGTATCAACCATACATGTACGTCAAAATCATAATTATCAGGTGAATGTGGTTAGTTTTTATATATTCATTCATCTGATATGTTAATAACAAGTTCAGTGTTGGGTGGTGCCTGTGGCTCAAGGAGTAGGGCACTGGCCCCATACCAGAGGTGGTGGGTTCAAACCCAGCCTCAGCCAAACCCCCCCCCCCAAAAATGGAATAACAAGTTTAGTGTAATAACTGATCCCCCCCTTACATTCCTATCAAGTTTGAAATGTGTCTTACAATTAGGCCTGTTGCTGATTGTACTTACCAAACCCACAAGCCAAACCTGGCACTGTCTCATGTAGCTAAGTGATAGCAAGACTGTCAGGGGATGGGTGTGAGGACAGACCACTGCTGAGTGAGTCCTCACCTCTTTGAGAGAGATGGGACAATGTGTGCACTAGTGATAGCCCATTATTCACTTTTCTTCCTTATGCTGAGTTCAGTGTGCACTGATAGAATGGTAGCTTGAAATTGACCTTAATGAAAGTGTTTACACCATGGAAATTAACAAGTGCAACTTATGACCACTCTTTTTCCTCCCTAGACCCACTTTATAAATATTTTATAGCATGCCACTCTCTGCACAAAAGGACAAACTACCCAATGGACTTACTGTGATGAGACTTCAAATATTCAATCCCCAGAATGCAGATGAGGAGGTCAGGTTGGTTGGAAATAGGTGGAAAAGTAGGAAAGATAATGCAAGGTCAAATTCAGATGCACTCACATCTAAATGCCCATTATTAACCTGTCCTTAGTCAATTCCCAGCCCCAAGTCTTGGGAAATCAAACACTGATGAAAAGAAAATGTCTGCTTGGGTCAACTGAGAGTAATCTCAAAGATTAAACAATTTAAAAGTTAGCTGGCTTATGAAAGACATCATAATGGTGAGATTTATATCTGGACAGATGACAGAGTGAGAGGTATTAATGTCAATAAATAAATAAATGTCTATTAAAGACTTCTACTAAGGACTCTGTGTGTATATAGAAATACAAGCAATAGTGCCTCATCTCAACAATTTTACCTACAACGGTGATAATCCATGTATATGTGGTGGAAATGTATCAGTTGGGGGCCACCTGCTTCCTTTTATGGCTTTGACTAAATGCTTGTGTGACCTTAGTATGTCCTGTCCCTTCTCTGGACTTCATTTTCCACATTTATAAAGTGAGATCTATGCTTGCTGAGACTGTGTTATTTTGTTTAGCTCTGAAAAGAGATTCCAAGCCTAAAAGAAATCAGCAGGATTGCCGTTATTTGCAGGATGTGTGTGTGTGTTTATTTCATCCTATGCTGTAAACTTTTAAAAACACGGATTGTGTGTCTTTCACCTAATAGTCGCAGTACTGGACACATATAGGATGTTTGGTGAATGATGAATGAATAAATCTGGGAATAAGTATAACAGATGAGTTTTCTTTGTATTATTAAAAAAAATTTTTTTTAACAGGCCAAGTCTACTTAATTTCATCAGAGATAATCAGCACACTAATTTTGACTAGTAAAGATCTTGCCTTGTACCTAGCAGCAAAGATTGTGTGCGTCAATAGATCATCTAAGCATTTATTCACAATGATGTAATTGTAGCTGTAGGAAGCTGAATAACATCTGTACTGGACACAGGCGGATTTTAAGAAGTTGCTTGGCTAAACAAGCCTCTGCTGTCAACTTGTACTACTACATTTTACCTTTCTTCTCTCTTTTTTAGTGTTGCAAAAATCTGGCTAATGGAAAATTTTAACTCAATGTTTAACAAAACATTGAGTTAAAATGAACCAATTTAATTGATTCCAATTACTAAGGTAGCATTTAATCACCAGACTAGTAGAGGTATCCTTTCACATCACCAATGTTTGCTAAATTTATCTTCCTTTATAATGTACATTTGCTCCATTTTGCTGTGTGAGTAAATGGTTAAATGTGTTACAGTTTGCTTTGCCACCCAGGGTTTAGAGAGAAAAACAAGTCATTTATCCTCTAAAGCTCCCAGGAGGCCGCAGAAAGGTGTGCTGCTTTTAAATAGATTTCTGTAGCAAAGTGCACAGTCATTTTAAACCTAGTGACGTATTTGGAGAATTATTCATTTCCTATTTGTCAGCTCCTACCTTTGTATTTTAGATTGCCTTCTAGTTCACGGTGCTGAAGCGCAAGCTGACTCGATGCTGCCTCCAAGTGTTACCTCAGAGCATAGCCTGGGAAGAACAAAAGCAGGACAAAGCTGCTAATCATCAGAAAAGAAAAATCCTTAAAAATCGTTATCAAAATTCATGGTCTCTCTTGAATTGCTCTTCTGGTGGCTACAGATTTAAAGAGAATACATGATGAAATGAAATCAACTCAATGAACATTTTTTGGAGAACCAGTTCTCCATATAGAGTTTACATAGGAATAGAACAGGATCCAAGCTTTAAGGCTTTTGAAACAACTTAGACAAGAGTGGATTAAAGGTTAAATGAAAGACAACAAATAAATGTTACTAGAATGTATTAGATGAACTGTTAAAATAATAGTAAAGCAATCTAATTTGTATAGCTGACATTTTAAAAATATGGTACGGAATACCTTTTTTTTTTCAGGCACTGTGCTAAATCCTTTGTACTCATGATCTCATCCAATCTGTACTATTACCCTGTGAAGACAGTGGCAGCATTATCTTTTCATTTTCTTTCCCAAATGAAACCGAGGGTTTCAAGGTCACATAGCTATGAGGTGGCAAAGCTGAGACTCATTATGGTCTTCCTGAACCAAAAGCTTTTGCTCTTATCTGAGATGCATATGGCCACAGGATGCTAAAGCAGGAACCATCACAAGAGTAGAAGTGGCCCCATCAGGGGTTTCCAAGGATATGGGATTTAAGGGGGTTCAAGTTCACATGAAACTTGGAAAGCTTTGAACAAGTGAAGTGAGGAGTCAGCTTTCAAAATAGCAAACTTGGTTTGGTCTAAGGACAAGGGTTTCTTAGTCAAGTCAAGTTTATGAGCCTGGCTTTGAATCCCAGCTCAGCTATTAACTGGATCTTTCTAACATGGAATCTTTCTAAGGGGAGAGAGTTTTCATAACACACACAGGCTACTGAGACACCACAACATCATAGATTATGCAATTTATACTTTCAAACATCAGCCTAGAATATATTAGTTTCCTTCCATAAATGTCTCTGATCTAATCCTTATACTCCAGGAAATGTAGGTGAGAGGAACATAGAAGATGAGTAAAAGAGATAAAAAGAAAAATTACCAAGGTCTTTCTAGATCAGATGTGTAGCTTCTATTTATGAGACTCTCTAATCCAGTTCTCACCATGTATAAAATTAGGTCATATTTGGGAGAACTCAGATGATCACATTATTCTGCCTTGCCCAAATATTTTCTAAGACGCTATTGACTTAACAGGGTGCCGTGGGCCACCAAGCCGTATTCTGCATCATGGCAAATTCCTTCTGGCTTGGAAGGCATATTGTCACTACAACTCAATTTTAGCACTTTTGAAATTACTATTGCTGTTTGTGTGGTGGTATCCTGCTGACCTGAAATAGTTAATTTGCCTTTCTAAGTACCCAACTCAGGACTGAGCTGTGACTCAGCCTGTGCCCTCATGGGGAGATGGAAATGAACCCGTGCAATTTGGTCATCTGCTCTTGACTTCATGGGGCTCTTTCTGCCTGAGCAATGCTTTCCTTTTTCTCAAAATTGCAGCAGCCAATAGGTTTGAATCATTTCCATGTTATTTACTTGAATTTGTAACTTCCCCCTTTAAGATATATATATATATATGTATATATATTTTCTTAAATTTTGAAAGACAACCCAATTAACAGTTTTCACATTCTATCTGAGATAATAGGCATGGAGGTCTTTTTACTAGAAGCAGTTAATCCCTAGGATTTGTGCCATTTCATCAGTGAACAGTTCATTCAAAGAGCACTTTTTAGTATATGTGAAGTTTCCAAAGAAAGAGAGGAGAGAAAAGAAAACAAGGTTGAGAGAAGGCAAAGAAATCTTTCTGATGTTATACTCTCATCCCACGAGAAGAAGCAATTCTGATACTCCCTGTTGCATTTAGAATTCCTTGCGGAATCTGGGAAATTTCAATAGGAAAAGATTGGTAATCCAGTCACCTTATCCTTCCACTGTTTTTATCTCCCTTCAGTGCTCATTTCTCTTCTTAGATTGGATTCCATGGCCTACCATTACAACCCCCTTGCACATATCACAAAATCTCTTACCCCTCTCTCTTTACCCATACACTTGGCAAAACCTTTACGTGGACTCAGCCCACTTCTCTGCCTTGTTTACTCTTATAGCCAAGGAGCCAAATACAGATGGAAAAAACCACAGTCATCCTGGCTGTATGGTTGTGAATTTATGAACCCAAACTCTGAGTGGACCCCAGCCTTGTCAATGACCTGGTTCGCTTCACTCCCAGAAGACTATTTTCTCCTCCTTTCTAAAGCTCTTCCTTTTCCCTCCTCACTCTCGGCTGATCCCTGTTGATTATCTTCTTAAAATGATGAAAGTACTACCCAAAGCAATATATAATTTTAATGCAATCCCCATTAAAGTTCCACTATCATATTTTAAAGATCTTGAAAAAATAATACTTCATTTTATATGGAATCAGAAAAAACCTCGAATAGCCAAGACATTACTTAGGAATAAAAACAAAGCAGGAGGAATCACGCTACCAGACCTCAGACTATACTACAAATCCA